>JAJSRW010000477.1:0-28924 GCA_022414725.1 Microglena sp. YARC | reverse complement strand
AAGAGAGAGTACGTTCTCTATATGGTTGATTAGAGTTGCACAATCTATCATTTGCCTAAGGGCTGGTGGTACGCATTTGTGACCATATTTGATAGGTGTTTAAGTTTTATGGGTCTTTAATCTTGTCTACCACCACCCTTTTTAATTAAAGGGCTAAAGCCATTTAAATTTAAACGGCTGAACAACTCCTATAGGGGGGGTACTGGGTGCAGTCTATATGGCATAGCCATAAGGGGGAGCTAATTGTTAATGCCCCCCTTAAGAGATTTTATTTAGATAGTGGATTATCCTTCTATTATTATAAATTATTTAAAATATTAGATTAATGTTCTATAGTCATAAATAAAAATAAACAACCCATCTTTTTTATGGAAGCTTTAGATAATTACTTTCTTATTAATCGGTACGATTGGTTTTTTTTGCTAATCTTCTTCAGAGAACTCCACGTATTACATTATTTTTTTACAAAAATTATTAGTGTTCATACTAATATCACATAGCCATAGTGGGCATATAACAAGTTGCGCCCCCTTAACTTAATAGGCTCTAACAAATAAATTTAATCTTTTTATTAAAGGGGCGACCCCTATTTGAGGTTTCTCTTTAAAGGGGGGCGCTAACATTGTTTAGACTCCTTAAAGACTTTAAATAGGGTGGCGCCAATGCCCTATTTTCTTAGGCGGAAAGATCTCCCCTTTGGAGGAGCCCGCAAGGGGAGGACCGCCTAAAAGTAAGGGTTTTTATAATAGGGCTTGTCCTTAGGTGGTCAAGATAACCTTTAAGAAAGGGTTATTGCCATGAGCCCGAAATCTAATAGTGCTGACCCTTACCCCGGGGGTTAGGAAGGGAAGGCCTTAATAAAAAAGAGGGCGCGAGCGCCTAAGCCCCTACCAGGGGGGTAGACGGGCCCGAACCCTTTAGGGTCCAGAAAAGGCCCTTACCCCACTCCGGATTCACCCCTAACCTTTTAGGGTAACCCAAAGGGGAAGGGGGTAGGGTACCTGCCCTATGGGCATTGGCCCTAACCCTTTATAAATGGGGTAATCTATTTCTAGGGCTTTGGGGTCCTAGGGTTAGGGAGATGTAGGCATGCCCTTAAGGCTAAGCCTTTTGTCATCACCCCCAGTACTACCCCCCCCCTCAGCCCTTTAGGTTTACGCATGGGGTTGGGCTATGCCCCAATATGCCTATGGGGCATTGGCCCCTTTCTTATTAGGGGGGGGTGGTATGGGGTGAAGACGGATTCTTCTGGAGCCATTTCTTGTCCTTCGGAGGGCTATGCCTGATTCTTTCTGGGAGGCGCATTGGCCCCCTTTTTCTTAATTAGGGGGAGGGGTAATTAGGAGTAGGGCCAATTGCTACGAAGCATAGCTTGGGGGTTTAGCGCAAAAATGAGACCATATTTTAAGTGCTCTTAGGCCTTAGGGCCGAGCCCGAAGGGAAAATTGGGGCCACCCTTATTTTAAATGGGAACACCCCAGGGGGGTCCCGGATTCACCTCCATTTCATTAGGGGGGGTGAAATATGGTTCTAAATTTTTTCGCGCTAGAACTCCCTACACCCGCTTTTATAACCCCCCTAAATAAGAAAGGGGGGGGTGAGTAATGGGGTCCCTAACGGGTGACAAAAGGGCATTGGCCCCTTTACGGGGGTTTCTGAGCCAGTTATGCCCAAGGGGAGCGCTCTTTCTTTTCTTTAGACCATATTTCCCCCTCTATCTTTAACTTCCTCTATCCCTTATTTCATTAGGGGGGGGGGCCCCCTGGAGCCAGCTAATTAAGAGTGTTTTAGACAGATACCGTTTAATAAAAATCAAACAGGGAGGGCAGCTTTATTTTTAAAAAAAGGGAAAATGGGCCTCTTTGGCGGGAAGTTATAAAACTTAATTGCCCCATAATAAAGGGCTTTGCCCCCCCCTTTAATAATGGGGCATTAAGTTAACATTGATTTATTTTACAACCACAGATTTCTTAACGGCCATTAAAAATGGGTAGGTTAACTTTGAAGTGGAGGGCCTACTATAGCTTTAACTATAAAGCCCTAAAATTTTAATCTTCATGTTTCTTCAAAAAGGATCTCTTAGTTTTTTTGAAGGTGGTCCAAAACTAACATATACTGGAATAACCAGTAACACTTAATAGAAGAAACCATAAAAAAAAGGCAAAAAAAGAAAGCAGGACTTTCCATATAAAAGTTCATAATAAAAGGATCTATAAAGATATTTTAAACTTAAAGTATGGCAGCACCATAAAAAACAACAGTTTTAGATGAGATCAAACATATTTTTTAACTTTAAACACCAAACGCTCTATCCAATGCCCTAACCCCATACCAACCCCCCTCACCCCTTTGGGGTTACCCTAAAAGGGTTAGGGGCCAATGCCTTAAGGCATAGCCTTTGAGGGTGTCCCTACGGGGACAACCCCTTTATATCACACCTAAGGCCCCTAAGGGCCGAACCCTTGAGGGCCCTTAGGGACCCCCTCAAAGGCT
Organism: Microglena sp. YARC; assembly: GCA_022414725.1. Lineage (NCBI taxonomy): Eukaryota > Viridiplantae > Chlorophyta > Chlorophyceae > Chlamydomonadales > Chlamydomonadaceae > Microglena > Microglena sp. YARC. The sequence continues at coordinate 26,431 of JAJSRW010000477.1, read as the reverse complement.
ATGCCTTAAGGGCTATGCCTTAAGGGCTATGCCTTAAGGGCTATGCCTTAAGGGCTATGCCTTAAGGGCTATGCCTTAAGGGCTATGCCTTAAGGGCTATGCCTTAAGGGCTATGCCTTAAGGGCTATGCCTTAAGGGCTATGCTTAAGGGCTATGCCTTAAGGGCTATGCCTTAAGGGCTATGCCTTAAGGGCTATGCCTTAAGGGCTATGCCTTAAGGGCTATGCCTTAAGGGCTATGCCTTAAGGGCTATGCCTTAAGGGCTATGCCTTAAGGGCTATGCCTTAAGGGCTATGCCTTAAGGGCTATGCCTTAAGGGCTATGCCTTAAGGGCTATGCCTTAAGGGCTATGCCTTAAGGGCTATGCCTTAAGGGCTATGCCTTAAGGGCTATGCCTTAAGGCTATGCCTTAAGGGCTATGCCTTAAGGGAAAGTTTAACCTCCCCTAATGAAATAAGGGAGGGTTAAAGAAGCGCATCTACATATTTAACCTTAGCTCCCAATCTGTAAGTACAGTATAGAGATATAGATATAGAGCACCACCGTGTCTTTAACCCTGGGAACACCCCTAATGCCCTAAGGGCAGAGTGGGCCCCTTTTTATGGGAAGGCAGGGGGGGGTTTAAAGTGGCCCGGATGATTTCAATTTAATATTTTTATTAAGTCCATCGAAAAAATTATTCTCCCTTTTATTTTATGGGCAAAGCCCATACTGAGTAGCTTTTCCTTACATTTGACTCCCCCTTTTAAATTAAAGTGGGGTAAGGGGGCCCATTTAAAAACTCTCCCTAACCCTTTAGGGTAACCCCAAAGGGGCTTGGGAATGCCCTTTAGGGCATTCCCAAGGGGAAAGTGTTTATAAGTGCTCTCCCTAAATATGGTCTCTAAAAAAGCTAGAGCCAGCGCGCAAAAATTTAGACCAACCAAAGGTTAACCCCCCTCGCCCTTTATAAAGGAAGGGTTACCCTCCATTATAAAGGGGTTAGGACACCCCTAATGCCCTAAGGGCATAGTGGGCCCCTTTGTCTGTCCTTCGGAGGGCACGGGGGTTACATCTTAACTCCTCTATCCCTTATTTCATTAGGGGGGGGGGCGGCCCCTCCTTTACCCCTTAATACCCCCCCCTAATAAGAAAAGGGGGGGGTTGGTATGGGGTTAGATTTAAAAAGGGGAGGTAGACCACTTTTAGCATACTCTTTTATTTTCTTTATAGCTAAAGCTATAGAGGAAGATGGTCTTGTGGGTTCTATCTTGTCTTGGACTACCCTGGAAGGGGGTCCCAAACAACCAAACACTCTCTCAAATATGGTCCCAAAAATGGGATCACCCCTAAACCTAAAGAATGAACCCTTTAGGGTAACCCCCCTAACCCCTTTATAAAGGGAGGGTAACCCCTCCTTTATAAAGGGGCCAATGCCCATAGGGCAGGGTTCAGCCCTTGGGGCATAGCCCTAACCCCTTTAGGGTAACCCTAAAGGGCTGAGGGTAAGGGGTGATAGATTTAACCATATTTAGAGAGAGTGTTTGCAAGTGCTCTCCCTAACCCCTTTATAAATATAAATGGAGGGTAACCCCTCCTTTATAAAGGGGCTTGGTAAGGGCTGTCTTGTGGGCTCTGCCCACAAAGCCCTTAATAAAAAAGGGGCCGAGCCCTGAATCCTAGGGTAAATATGGTTACACAAAAATCTATCACCCCTTACCCTCAGCCCTTTAGGGTTACCCTAAAGGGGTTAGGGCTATGCCCTATGGGCATTGGCCCCTTTATAAAGGAGGGGTTACCCTCCCTTTATAAAGGGGTTAGGGGGGTTACCCTAAAGGGTTCATTCTTTAGGTTTAGGGGTGATCCCATTTTTTGTGACCATATTTCCCCTTTGGGGCTCGGCCCTAAGGGGCCTTGATTGGGAGAGAGCACTTGAATAGATTGTTTTATTTTAATCTAATTAAATAAAGTAAAATGAAAAATTTTTATTTTCTCCTTTTTTATATACAGCTAAGGAGAGCTTTAGAATTAATTTATATAACTAAATATAATATATTATTACAGAAAGTAAAAAAAATCTAATAAAAAAAAATAATGGCAACTACAAAAAAACAATCGACTTCTTCAACTTTACAAGAACCAGGTATTGTAACTCCTTTAGGAACTCTTTTAAGACCGTTAAACTCTGAATCAGGTAAAGTTTTACCAGGGTGGGGAACAACTGTATTAATGGCAGTTGTTATCTTACTTTTTGCAGTATTCTTACTTATTATTCTTGAAATTTATAACAGCTCACTTATTTTAGATGATGTTGGTAACAGTTGGACAAGTTTAGCTAAATAAAAAAACTTTCAATTTTTTTTTGGCTCTTAAATAGTGTCACCACTTATATTATGGGTGACCGACTTTAATATTAAGAGAATTTTAACCTTTAGGTTGTCACTTTACTTACAGCTTTAGCTACCAAACACTCTCTCAAATATGGTCACAAAAATGCGTCCACCAGGCCCTAAGGGGCCTGGTGGACGCATTTTTGTGACCATATTTCCCCTTCATCCCTTTATATCCCCCCCTAAGGCCCCTGGATTCAGGGCCGAGTGGGCCCCTTTAGGGCCTTTCTTATTAGGGGGGGTGGTATGGGGGCCCATGAAGACAGGGGCTCGGCCCTAAGGGGCCTAGGAGCCAATGCCCTACGGGGCCTAGTAGCCAATGCCCTACGGGGCCTAGTAGCCAATGCCCTACGGGGCCTAGGAGCCAATGCCCTACGGGCATAGCTCTTAGGGCATAGCCCTTGAGAGAGAGCACTTGAAAAAAAATAGTGTCTTTAACAGAATGTTTATGGGGGGGCATTAAGCGCCCCCATAATATCTAAAGTTCGACTTACCCCATTTTTAAAAGGCGGGACTTTAACTCTAAGATCTGAGAGTTAAAGTCCCGCCTTTTAAAAATGGGGTAAAGAATAGAATAGATAAAATGTTAAATCCTTTTAAGGGGGGCATTAACAAGTTAGCGCCCCCTTAATAGAGGACCACTCCTGTAATTAAAAGGGGCCTAGAATTAAGCACCCCCTAAAAATAAAAGAGTCGGGGACCCCCCGTTTTTAAATTCCCTTATTTCATTACGGGGGGTGGCCCTAAAAAAAAATAAGGGGCAATAGAGCAACCCCAGCATTAACAAGTTAGCGCTGGGGTTACCCTATTTATGGGTTATTCCTCTATCGGGGCACCCCTAATGCCCTAAGGGCATAACCCTTTAGCGCAGGGGGGGTGTAGCCCTTGACCCTTTTAGGGGTTACCCTAAAGGGTTGAGGGGGGGTTGGTATGGGGTTAAGATAAAGGGCTATGCCCTAACCCCTTAATACCCCCCCTAATAAGAAAAGGGGGGGTATTAAGGGGTTAGGGCATTGGCCCCTTTACCCCAGGGGAGAGAGTGTTTATAAAGAACGAAATTACTAATCTAGCTTTAGCTATACTAAAATTTATAGACTCGGACTCTATGGGCATAGAGGAGCCTTTTTTTAAAGTGGGGTAAGGGGGAGTTTTTTTTAAATTTAATCTAATTTTTAATAAACTCTTTTCTATTTCTACAACCGACTTATTATCTACATAAGGTATATTTAAAAGTTCTTTTTTTGTACAGTTAATCAATTGACCGATAGTGTCGATCTTTTTCTTTTTTAATGCCATTAATGGTCTTAATCCTATTTTAAGGACTGAAATATCGGTAGCATTTAATGTTTCTTTAGCTATTTGACTATTTAGCTGACCCGCTTCTTTAGATAGGGCTACGCCCACAAGGGCATTGAGGCCGGTTTTGTTATTAATTAGCTGTTTATTTTTTTTTACTTTAATAGTTTGTTTCTTTTGATAGCTAAAGCTAGAGTTCAATGGAATTGATGCATAGTTGCCTAAAAAACTATTTTGATTTAATGGAAATAAATTATGAGAATTATTTTTAAATTCTGTAACAAAATCTATATTACTAGCCTCAGATTTTATAAGCGGTTCAATCGACTTAATTGTTTTTAATTTTGAAAATAATCTAATTAAATATGATAAAGCTTCATAAATGGCTTCTCGAGGATGGATACTACCGTTTGTCCAAACTTCCAGAATAATATTATTATGAAAAACATTATCTTTTTTAACTTCACTTGACCAAATTTGAATATCTTTTTCTTGAACGCTCACATTATTATCACCCGCGACCAGTTGGCCCCCGGGGGCAGTATTAGTGTCAAATTGTTCCAAAAGAGTTTCTTGTTTTTTTTTTAAGTTTTTGACTCTTTTTTGGTCTGAGGGTACCCTGTTTAAATTGGGGGTAATATCACCCTCAATTAGTTCAACCCCTAACCCCCCTGGGGTAAGGCCAACGCCCCCCTGGGGGGGAGGGCACTCTTTATTAAAAGGGTTGGAACCAAAAGTCATAGTTTTATTAGTTAAATATTGAAATTTTTCTAAATTTATTTGATACTCTAGTAATTGTTTTAAAGAAAAAAGAGCGTTCGGGGCCTTAATTATAGATTTAAGAAGTAAAAATGGTTTTGATTTTGTAAGTTTTGTCTCTAAATTATCTTTTTCTAAAGAAATTGTTTTCTTTAACATTTTTGCATATATGAACCCCCCCTGGGGGTGTCCCAATCTATCAAATTTAACACCTGGTTTGATAAACAGAGATTCCCATGGGCTTAGGTCATATGATGGCTTACCTAGTAAAGGTTTTGTTCGGAGTATTGATAAGCTCTCACTAATTTTATTAGTTTTATCAAATAAATTTTCAAGTACTTTATGTTCATTAACTTCAATAATATAATTAACATTAATGATAGGATTAAAAACTGCATCAACATTTAAAAGATTTAAAGTTAAACTATTTTTTTTTATTGCTCTGTTTAATTTTTTATTATTAGAACTTTGGGTTCTGCCTATATTGGGCCCACCTCTAACCCCCCCAATGCCCTTAAGGGCAGAGCCCGTAAGGGTGGGGTAAAAGAGTTGAGATGGAGGGGGGGTGAAGTTTTTTAATTCTTTTTCTTCGGGGGCCCCTTTTAAATTGGGGTCTTTTAAAAAGGGGGGGTATTTAGAATTGGGCATTTTTGTGAAACTACTTTTATAGCTATTCGGCGAGCCACTATAAGTTGGTTTTAATCTTAAAAAAACTTTTGCTCTCGACAAGTCTTGGTTATCTGGTTTTCTTTTTAATTTTTTTTTAAAATAAAGATAATAATTATCTAAATAACTTGAATTTTCTTTAATTTGTTGTTTGGGACCCCCTGGGTCCAAAACTTGATCAAGTTTTTTTAAAATTAATCTACGTTTTTTAAACTGATTAATATCTATTACCATTTTTGGTTTTCCTTTTATATAGTTATTTCCTTCAGCAATTATAAACTTCATATTTAAAACACCATCTTCGGCTAATGTTGCAATATGTTGATTAGGGTCGACACATTGAATAAAAGGAGGTAAACACAAGTCCCCAGCCACAATCGTACCAGGACCTCGAGCACGCAAATAACCAACCTGGGGACGCATATTTTTAGATAATTTTTTTAAGACAACTTCTCGAAGGTTTAGTAATATATCTAAAACTGAATCTCGGATTCCGGGCAGATTCGAATATTCATGAGCAGCTCCTTCAATTTGTACTGAGATAATTCCTATCCCAGGTAATTCAGATAATAAACTTCGGCGTAGTGCGGTTGCAATAGTTATACTTTCACTTGGGTGAAAAGGTCCAATAATAAAAGAACTATAAAAACTTCGATTTGTTTCAATTCTTGATTCTTTGCAAGAAATTAAAAATTGTGACATAATTTTTAGGTTTTTTTTATAACTTAATTAGTATTAAGAACCTTTGTTTTACTTTTTAGCTGGGGCATTGGCCCGCCTTCAAGTGCTCTCTCCTAGGCCCCTTAGGGACGAGCCCCTGTCTTCATGGGCCCCCATACCACCCCCCCCCCCCTAATAAGAAAGGCCCTAAAGGGGCCCACTCGGCCCTTACCCCTTTCCCCTTTGGGGTTACCCTAATCTAAAGGGGTTAGGGGTTACCCTAATCTAAAGGGGTTAGGGGTTACCCTAATCTAAAGGGGTTAGGGGCCTTAGGGGGGGATATAAAGGGGTTGTCCCCCAAACACTCTCTCTAAATCAAACACTCTCTCAAATATGGTCACAAAAAATCATAGATTTTTGTGTAACCATATTTAGAGAGAGTGTTTGCAAGTGCTCTCTCTAAATCAAACACTCTCTCAAATATGGTCACAAAAAATCAGAGATTTTTGTGTAACCATATTTAGAGAGAGTGTTTGCAAGTGCTCTCTCTAAATCAAACACTCTCTCAAATATGGTCACAAAAAATCAGAGATTTTTGTGTAACCATATTTAGAGAGAGTGTTTGCAAGTGCTCTCTCTAAATCAAACACTCTCTCAAATATGGTCACAAAAAATCAGAGATTTTTGTGTAACCATATTTAGAGAGAGTGTTTGCAAGTGCTCTCTCTAAATCAAACACTCTCTCAAATATGGTCACAAAAAATCAGAGATTTTTGTGTAACCATATTTAGAGAGAGTGTTTGCAAGTGCTCTCTCTAAATCAAACACTCTCTCAAATATGGTCACAAAAAATCAGAGATTTTTGTGTAACCATATTTAGAGAGAGTGTTTGCAAGTGCTCTCTCTAAATCAAACACTCTCTCAAATATGGTCACAAAAAATCAGAGATTTTTGTGTAACCATATTTAGAGAGAGTGTTTGCAAGTGCTCTCTCTAAATATGGTTACACAAAAATCTCTGATTTTTTGTGACCATATTTGAGAGAGCACTTGATGGTTACACAAAAATCTCTGATTTTTTGTGACCATATTTGAGAGAGCACTTGATGGTTACACAAAAATCTCTGATTTTTTGTGACCATATTTGAGAGAGCACTTGATGGTTACACAAAAATCTCTGATTTTTTGTGACCATATTTAGAGAGAGCACTTGATGGTTACACAAAAATCTCTGATTTTTTGTGACCATATTTGAGAGAGCACTTGATGGTTACACAAAAATCTCTGATTTTTTGTGACCATATTTGAGAGAGCACTTGATGGTTACACAAAAATCTCTGATTTTTTGTGACCATATTTGAGAGAGCACTTGATGGTTACACAAAAATCTCTGATTTTTTGTGACCATATTTGAGAGAGCACTTGATGGTTACACAAAAATCTCTGATTTTTTGTGACCATATTTGAGAGAGCACTTGATGGTTACACAAAAATCTATGATTTTTTGTGACCATATTTAGAGAGAGCACTTGATGGTATCTAAAAAGTGGGCCCCTTTAGGGCTATGCCCTAAAGGGCATTGGCAAAGCTTTTTTTTTCTGGGAGACCATATTTCCCTGCCCTAAAGGGCAGGGGCTCGGCCTAACCCTTTTAGGGTAACCCTAAAGGGCTAAGGGGCCTTGATTAGGAGAGAGCACTTGGTAGGGACCCCATACCACCCCCCCTCACCCCAGAGGGGTGAAGACAAGTATGCCCCAAGGGCTGAACCCTGCCCTATGGGCATTGGCCCCTTTCTTATTAGGGGGGGGGGATATAAAGGGGTTGTCTTCACCCCCCTGGGGTGAAGGGGAAATATGGTCACAAAAAATGGGATCACCCCTAAAGAATGAACCCTTTAGGGTCCGAAGGACAGAAAATGCCCTAACCCCTTTAGGGTAACCCCAAAGGGGTAAGGGCAGAGTGGGCCCCTTTAGGGCAGGGGGGGTGATAGATTTTTGTGTAACCATATTTGCCCCTAAAGGGCCCTAGGGGGCCTTGGAGCCAATGCCCACCTTGGTAGGGCATAGCTCTCCCAGAAGAATCCAGGGCATAGCCCTTGAGAGAGTGTTTGAAAATAAGGGTTTAAATTGGGGTCACTAATATGCTTTTAAAGTCAAATTTTAGTGACATATTATAGGCAAAGCCGGGTCCACCCCAGTACCCTTATAAAGCCACCCCCTAAATAGGGGGTTGCGTTATAAGGGTACTGGGGTGGCCTGTATGGCATGTAGTAAAGATAGCTAAAGCTAATCTATAAAGCCACCATAAGGCGTAAGGGGGGTGCCCATAACATTGAAGTTTTAGTGATCACTAAAACTTAAATATAAAGCTTTAGCTATAAAGCGACAAAAAGTTTCACATATAAAATTTCGTTTTTATTATTTGACTCATAGTACAGCTTTAGCTGTAATAAAATTCGATTCCGGGTCCATAGCTTTAGCTACTAAGTGCTCTCCCTAAATATGGTCTCCCAGAAAAATTTATACGCTTATCGCCCTTTTTTATAGGGTCCCCCCTGGAGCCATAGGGTAGGGGAATAATAACCCTATGGGTTATTATTCCCCTACCCTATGGCTCCAGGGGGGACCCTATAAAAAAGGGCGATAGCCCGTAAGGGTTTTTTAGAGACCATATTTAGGGAGAGCACTTATAAACACTCTCCCCCAATGCCCGTAAGGGTTGGGAATACCCTTACTAAATGCTCTCTTCAAGGCCCCTTAGGGCCGAGCCCTCTTAAATAGAAAGGGAAAAATTGGGGGCCACCCTTATTTTAAAGGGGGGGCCCCAATTTTTCCCTTTCTATTTAAGAGGGCTCTCTTTATAGCTAAAGCTATAGGCCCCTAGGGGCCTTGAAGAGAGTCTTTAGAAGAAAGATCTCCTCCCCTTGGCCCTTAGGGCATTGGAGGGACCCTATAAAGAGAACCAGCGCGGGGGCCTCCCCCTTACCCCAGGGGGGGTTAGAGAGCCCTATCAAGAGAACCAGCGCGGGTCAATCAATATGGTCTCTAAATTTTTGCGCTAGAACTCCCTCACCCTCAGGGGCTATGCCCCAAGGGCTATGCCCTATGGGCATTGGCCCCTTTATATCCCCCCCCCTAATAAGAAAGGGGCCAATGCCCTTTATATCCCCCCCTCAGCCCTTTAGGGTTACCCTAAAGGGGTTAGGCCGAGTGGGCCCCTTTAGGGCCCTTCTTATTAGGGGGGGGGGTAGTATGGGCATAGCCCTTTAGGGGTTACCCTAAAGGGTTGAGGGGGGGGGGTAGTATGGGGTCCCTACGGGGACAAAGGGCTGAACCCTGCCCTAAGGGCATTGGCCCCTTTACCCCAGGGGGGTTTTCTGGAGCCATTTCTGCCCAAGGGGCCAATGCCCTACGGGCAGGGTTCAGCCCTTGAGGGAGCGCTCTTTCTTTTAGACCATAGTTGACCCCAGGGGGGGTACATCTTAACTCCGGGGGCCAATGCCTAAAGGCATAGCCCTTGACCCCTCAAGGGTTGAGGGGTGGCCCTAACCCCCCTTTTATTATTAGGGGGGGGTATTAAGGGGTAAAGGGGAGAGTGTTTCAAAGCAAAAAGAGAGCAAGTCAGGCCACAAAATGTGCAAAAGGGGGAGTTATAGGTTTAGCTAAGGGAAATGGGCCTTGCTATAGCTTTAGCTATTGTATTGAAGGAGGGGTGGACTTATTGCTTTAGCTATAGTCACTTATTAGGTCAATTCAGGTTGGGTGCATAGCTTTAGCTATTGTGGTGTATGGGCAAAGCCCATACCGGGGTGAAGAAATTTACTTATATATTTGCCTACTACTAGATTTGAACTAGTGACAATCAGCTTATGAAACGGACGCTCTAACCAACTGAGCTAAGCAGGCTGAAAATATTGTCTTTAACCCCCATAAATAGCGGGAAGGTTAAAGAATCATATTGGTAATAACATTAGCTATTACTGTGGGTTACCTGGGACTCGAACCCAGAGCTTATCGGTTAAAAGCCGAGTACTCTACCATTGAGTTAGTAACCCTTTTGTAAAAAATAATTAATTGTCTTGTTATAAATATACATTTATCTTAATTTTTTTTCAAGAGTTTAAAAAGCTATATAGCTAAAGTTATTGCTTTATAGCTAAAGCTATTACCCTTTTAAAGCACCCCCCTTTTTTAAAGACCCAATTTAAAAGGGGGGCCCCGCTTTATAAAGAGTCATGATCCCGGGGCTAGCAACCCCAGCGAAGCTGGGGTTGAAGACCCTTCTTTTCAAACACTCTCTCAAATATGGTCACAAAAAATGGGCCCACCCCCCCTGGCCCTTTAGGGTAACCCTAAAGGGGTTAGGGTGGGCCCATTTTTTGTGACCATATTTCCCCTTCACCCCAGGGGGGTGAAGACAACCCCTTTATATCCCCCCCTCAGCTCTTTAGGGTTACTCTAAAGGGGCCAATGCCCATAGGGCATAGCCCTTACCCCCTTGGGGTTGAGGGTTAGGGCTATGCCCCCGATTCAGGGCTGCACCCTGCCCATACTACCCCCCCCCTAATAAGAAGGGCCCTAAAGGGTCCCACTCGGCCTAACCCTCGGATTCACCCCTAACCCCTTTAGGGTAACCCCAAAGGGGAAGGGGGTAAGGGCTGAACCCTGCCCTATGGGCATTGGCCCTAACCCCTTTATAAATGGAGGGTAACCCTCCATTTATAAAGGGCTTTAGGGTAACCCTAAAGGGCTGAGGGGCCTTAGGGGGGGATATAAAGGGCATTGGCCCCTTTCTTATTAGGGGGGGGGGTGGTATAGGGGCCCATGAAGACAGGGGCTCGGCCCTAAGGGGCATAGGAGAGAGCACTTGAAGGCGGGCCAATACCCTTATGGAAAAAGATCTCCTCTATCCCTATCAAGAGAACCAGCGCGGGGCCCTGTTTTTTATGGAGCCATTTCTGCCCAAGGGGCCAATGCCCTTTAATAAAAAGGACATAGCTTTTTATAAAAAGGGCATAGCCTTTTATAAAAAGGGCATAGCCCTTGAGGGAGCCCTATCTGTTTTTTATGGGCCAGTTAGAGAACCAGCGCGGGCATTGGTGCACCCCTATTTCAAAAGCCTTAATTATAGTTTTTATGTGTCGCTCAATAATCAATTTAGCTATAGAAAAATCTCATCTAAGCAAGGCTGGGCTTTGTTATTTGGGACCCCCTGGGTCCCAAACAAGATAGAGCCCACTAAGTGCTCTGTCAAATATGGTCACAAAAATGGGCCCACCCCTGACCCCCCTGGGGTAAGGGGTGATCGATTTTTGTGTAACCATATTTAGCACTTATAAACACGCTCCCTCACCCCTTTATATCCCCCCCTAATAAGAAAGGGCCCTTAAGGGGCCCACTCGGCCCTTAGGGGCCTTAGGTGGGGTAGTATGGGGTGAAGACAAAGGGCTATGCCCTATATAAAAAAAGGCTATGCCCCCTCTATAAAGGGCATTGGCCCCTTGGTAAGGGCGAAGCCCTTAGGGCCGAGCCCCTTAGGACCGAGCCCTTTAGGGTAAATATGGTTACACAAAAATCGATCACCCCTTACCCCAGGGGGGTAAAGGGTGGGCCCATTTTTGTGACCATATTTGAGAGCCAAATGCTCTCTCAAATATGGTCTAAAAAACCCTAAAGGGTTTTTTAGATACCATATTTAGAGAGAGCACTTGCAAACACTCTCTCTAAATATGGTCTCTAAAAAACCCTTAAGGGTTTTTTAGACCATATTTGAGAGAGTGTTTGGTGTTTAAAGACACTCTATTTAAAACCACTAGAACCCCGCATATTTAACCCCCCCTTTAACATAAGGGTGGGCCCCAATTTGAAAGCCTAAGGTTTATCAACCTTCTCCCCCCGGGGGGAGAAGGTTGATAACCTCCGGCTACTTTAAGAGGGGCAGAGCCCCATAACCCTTTTAAAGGGGTTTGTTTTTTCTGGGAGAGGAGGTTGATAAAGCCAGCTTTGCTTCTAACCACCAGCAGTAAGAATAACCCATAGGGTTATTCTTGCTGGGGTTAAAAGATTACGCTTTAGGTAAAGCTAAAGGTAAAGCTAAAGGTAAAGGTAAAGCTAAAGCTATGCTATAGCTAAGTTTATTTAATTATCTAAAAAAGCCTTTTTCTTTACTTACAAATGGTAATAATGCCATAATTCTAGCACTTTTAATATTTTTTGCGATATATCTTTGTTCTTTTGCCGTTAATTTAGTTTGTTGACGAGGTAAAATTTTACCACCTAATCCAATATAACGTTGAAGTAATCCACAGTGTTTATAATCAATAATACGTTGATTATAAGTTGTAGCTTTTTTTGGTTTATCTTTTAAAATAATTACAAACGATTTTGGTGGAATGATTGGTTTAATAGGTGTTTGTTGAATTCTATAAGGATAACGTGATTGAGGTTTATGACGTCTTAATAATTGAGATAAAGATAATACAGGTCGGTTAAATTTTTGTAAACCTTTTTTTTTAGTAATTTTTTTTTTTTTTTTTAAAAAGTGGCATAAAAAGTATAGTTAAAACTATAATAAGTTTTTTAACTCTAAAATTTTCGACAAAAAAACTTTAGATATTTTGTGTATTATTTTTTTAAAAAAATCAACTTTTAAAGGGGGGGTGACACTATTTTCCTGGGAAAGCACCCTATAACCGCCTTATTTAGCGCTAAATAAGGCGGTTATAGGGTGCTTTCCCAGGAAAATAGTGTCACCCCATACCACCCCCCCCTAATAAGAAAGGGGGGGATATAAAGGGTGGACCCGAGTTGATTTTTTAGTTAGCAACAAAAATTACTTGGGGAGTGCCCAAGTAATTTTTGTTGCTAACTAAAAAAGTCATTTTTAAATTAGCCTACGGCAATAATACGAGCTAAGAAGAACGACCAAGTAGTAGCAATACCACCTAAAAGGTAGTGAGCTACACCAACGGCACGACCTTGAGTAATACTTAAAGCACGAGGTTGAATAGCTGGAGCTACTTTAAGTTTGTTGTGTGCCCAAACAATTGATTCAATTAATTCTTGCCAGTATCCACGACCACTGAATAAGAACATTAAACTAAATGCCCATACGAAGTGAGCACCTAAGAACATAAGTCCGTAAGCAGATAATGCAGAACCATATGATTGAATTACTTGAGATGATTGTGCCCATAAGAAGTCACGAAGCCAACCATTAATTGTATTTGCACTTTGTGCAAAGTTACCACCTGTAATGTGTGAAACTCCTGAATCATTTACAGTACCCCATACATCAGATTGCATTTTCCAACTAAAGTGGAAAATAACAATTGATAATGAGTTATACATCCAGAATAGGCCTAAGAAAATGTGGTCCCAAGCAGAAACTTGACATGTACCACCACGACCTGGACCGTCACAAGGGAAACGGAAACCTAAGTTTGCTTTATCTGGGATTAAACGAGAACTACGTGCAAATAATACACCTTTTAAAAGAATTAATACAGTTACGTGAATTGTAAATGCATGAATGTGATGCTTGGCTATGGCACTTTGATTTAACAAAGTTTTAAGCCTTGTGGACTATATCATCAATTTCTTCTCTCAATGCCTTTACCAATGCCCTTACCAATGCCCTTACCAACCCCATACCAACCCCCCCTCACCCCAGGCTATTACCAACCCCCCCCCTAATAACAAAAGGGGGGGTATTAAGGGGTTAAGGGGCAAAGCGTATAAATTTTTCTGGGAGACCATATAAACCCCAGGCTATTACCAACCCCCCCCCTTACCCCTTTATAAATAAAGGACCCTAAAGGGGCCCACTCGGCCCTTAGGGGCCTTAGGGGTTACCCTCCCTTTATAAAGGGGCCAATGCCCTTTATATCCCCACCTAAGGCCCCTGGATTCAGGGCCGAGTGGGCCCTTTTAGGGCCCTAATAAGAAGGGGGGGGTAGTATGGGCAGGGTTCAGCCCTGAATCGGGGGCATAGCCCTAACCCTCAACCCCAAGGGGGTAAGGGCTATGCCCTATGGGCATTGGCCCCTTTAGGGTAACCCTAAAGGGCTGAGGGTTAGGGACCTTATTAGGGGGGGGGTAGGGTGAATCCTAGAGAGTGTTTGGTGTTTAATAGCTAAAAATAAATTACTCTGGGATTTCTAATTGTTTAATTAATCTAGCTAGTTTTATAGCTGTACGTTCACTCAGTTGAAGGTTTCGTTTTTTATACTGATGGACACGAGTCCAACGTAAAAAACTTAGCTTGCGAATTCCTTTTAATGGAAATCGAGTAAAGTAGTCAATTAAAATTTCGCTTGATTCTGGGTTACAAATCTCAAGTCTATTATATTTTTTCTTACTTTTTTTTGAACTTGATATTTGAGAAATTTTGGTAGTATTTCTAAGTAAAATTTGAAGATTGTTCAAGAAATTTATTTCACCATCTTGAGTAATGTAGTATTTTGTAAGAAAAGAGTAATAATAACCCCCATTAGGTCGTTTGCCTTTACGAAAGTCGGTATTAAGATTGGTAAAAAAACCGCCATCAGCGTCAGTAAACCCACTTAACCAGCTATTTTCAAGATTAACTTTGAAAAGCCAAGGTTTAATTTGAATGGTTTGACCCCATTTTTGATTAATTTGTAGAATCATCTCTTCAAATTGGATTTGTCTTTTTTCAAGAATTAGATTACCGTTGAATAAAGCAACGATACTTAATACGTGATTTTTTTGACTTGTATACCAGCGAGCATAATCTTTGCCGTTTTTCTGAAAGAATAAAACTCGACCAAAACCTAATTGTTTTTTAATTGAATAAAGAACTTTAACGTTTTTTATCGATTGCGTGATTTCAATGTGAACTCTTAGAGAGTTGTTTTGTGTTGGTAGGAAGCAAAATGAGCCATCTCCTTCAAAAAAGCCTATAAACCAAGTTAAATCAATTAAAGTAGGATTAGTATGGGTGGGTTTGACTTGAATATAGTCAAAATAGTTAAAGTGAGAAGAAAGAGCTTCGCGTGTAGTCTCTGAGGTTCCTTCTTTTTTAGATAAACACAGTATGCTTTTTTTTAAAGAGTCTCCCTCTTTTACAGTGGCCCCCTTTAGGATTTAAAAAGGGTCCACCCGTGGCATTAATTATAGGGTCCTTAAATAAGAATACTTGGGATTTAAAAACGCAAGAAGTTACCTGCTGATTGACCCTATCTCCGAGATTTTCCCATATTCCTATCTTATTCTTAACTTTAAAGAGATTATAGTTCACTTTAAGTTTAAGCATGGCTTTAATTATAGGCCATAAAACCCCTAAGGGCCCTGCCCTAAACCCTTTATAATGGAGGGTAACCCCTAAGGCCCCTAAGGGCCGAACCCTTGAGGGTCCTTTATAAAGGGGCAAGGGCATTAGGCAGTGAACAATTTGACTTTTATAGATTAAATATGGACTCGAGTTTCTGTGTATTAACCCCAGGAGGGTTGATACAACGGGTTGTTCCAGCATATAGCGAAGTTTTACCTGGTCCATCATAGGTGTACGGACATTAATAAATGGCATATCCAGTAAATGGGGGCCTTTTTTTATTTTTATAGGGGGCTTTGCCATCTTTAATAAAACCATTTTATTATTTTCTTTTATTAACCCCAGGCTATTACAAACCCCCCCTAACCCCTTTATATCACACCTAAGGCCCCTCACCCAGCCCTTTATAAAGGAAGGGTTACCCTCCATTATAAAGGGGTTAGGGGTCCCTACGGGGACAACCCTTATATCCATACCTAAGGCCCCTAAGCCCTTTATAAAGGAAGGGTTACCCTCCATTATAAAGGGGTTAGGCCGAACCCTTGAGGGCCCTGATAAGAAAGGGGCCAATGCCTCTTTATATCCCCCCCTAAGGCCCACCTTGGTAACCCGTTTAGGGTAACCCCTAAAGGGGGTAAGGGCCGAACCCTTGAGGGCCCTTCTTATTAGGGGGGGGGGTAGTATGGGCATAGCCCTTGGGGCATAGCCCCTGAGGGGGGGGGTAGTATGGGGGTCCCTACGGGGACAAGGGCCGAACCCTTTAGGGCTAGGGGTATTAGGGGGTAGTATGGGGGTCCCTGCGGGGACAAAGGGCCAATGCCCTTTTTATTAAAGGCTATGCCCCTGTATATAAAGGGCATTGGCCCCTTTACTATTAGGAGGGGGTAATAAGGGGTTGATAAGCTGAAAACCCGCAAAAATATATGTGTTTTTGCCAAACAAACCAGGAAGTCAGATGTACCTAAAGAGATAGGCATCATTGCAACTTTACCACCAACAGCAACAATATCACCACCCCAAGTAAGACTTGTAGCTGCAGCAGCTGTAGGAGCTGTTAATTGCGGTGCTAAGAAGTGTGTATTTTGAACCCATTGTGCGAAAACAGGTTGAAGTTGAATTGCTGTGTCTGAGAACATGTCTTGAGGACGTCCTAAAGCACTCATAGTATCGTTGTGGATGTAAAGACCAAAACTGTGGAAACCTAAGAAAATACAAACCCAGTTTAAGTGAGAAATAATTGCGTCACGGTGACGAATTACTCGGTCTAATAAGTTGTTATAGTTATTAGTTGGATCATAGTCACGAACCATAAAAATAGCAGCGTGAGCACCAGCACCTACAATACAGAAACCACCAATCCACACGTGGTGAGTGAATAGCGATAATTGAGTACCGTAGTCAGTTGCTAGGTACGGGTACGGAGGCATAGCGTACATGTGATGAGCTACAATGATTGATAATGAACCAAATAAAGCTAAGTTAATTGCAAGTTGAGCATGCCATGAATTTGTTAAAATTTCATATAAACCAACGTGCCCTTCACCAGTAAATGGACCTTTGTGAGCTTCTAGAATTTCTTTCATACTGTGACCAATTCCCCAGTTTGTACGGTACATGTGTCCAGCAACTAAGAATAAAACCGCAATAGCTACGTGGTGGTGTGCTGTGTCACTTAACCATAAACCACCTGTTACTGGGTTTAATCCACCTTTAAATGTTAGGAAGTCACTGTATTCACTCCAATTTAAAGTAAAGAATGGAGTTAAACCTTTGGAAAAACTTGGATAAAGATCTGCAATGATACTTTTATTTAATAGTAATTCATGTGGTAATGGAATTTCTTTTGGATCAACACCTGCATCTAATAGTTTATTAATAGGTAAAGATACATGGATTTGGTGACCCGCCCATGATAAACTTCCTAATCCTAAAAGACCAGCAAGGTGGTGGTTTAACATTGATTCTACATTTTGGAACCATTCTAATTTTGGAGCTGCTTTGTGGTAGTGGAACCAACCAGCAAAGAACATCGCACCAGCTAAAATTAGACCTCCAATAGCTGTTGTGTAAAGTTGTAATTCACTAGTAATACCACTAGCTCTCCATAATTGGAAGAAACCTGACGTGATTTGAATCCCTTGGAATCCACCACCTACGTCACCATTTAAGATTTCTTGACCAACAACTGGCCATACAACTTGCGCACTTGGTTTAATGTGAGTTGGATCACTTAACCATGCTTCATAGTTAGAGAAACGAGCTCCGTGGAAATACATAGTCAGGTTAGAAGTAATCAACATAAAGGCTAATCTTTTTTTTAAAAAAAATCAGTATTCTTTAAGAAGGTAATTCTCCCCAAAGATCCGTGCTTGCAACATTAATTGCACACGGCTCAAATTCGTTTTTAAATTTTAAAGGTTTATTCTAGCTTTAGCTATAAATTTAAAGTGAGATTCTTAGCATTAAATGGCCCAGAATAACTCATAAATAGTGTAACCCCCCCTTTACCCCGGGGGGGGTTTCTGGAGCCATTTCTGGAGCCATTTCTGCCCAAGGGGCCAATGCCCTTTAATAAAAAGGGCATAGCCTTTTATAAAAAGGGCTCCCAGAAGAACCCTGCCCTGGATTCTTCTGGGAGAGCTATGCCCTACCAAGGTGGGCATTGGCTCCAAGGCCCCCTAGGGCCGAGCTTTTTAGGGGCAAATATGGTCTAAAAAATGGGCCCACCCCCTGAGGCCCATTTTGTTTCTGGGAGACCAACCAAAGGTTAACCCCCTTTTAAATAAGGGTGGGCCCCCTTTAGGATTTTAAAAAGAGCACTTAAAACTTTGAATTTTATAGGCTAGGTAATATCACTTTTTCCTTTTTTTAGTTTGATCTGTGTTAATAGCTTTTTTAAATATTTAATTACTAAGTGCTCTCTCTAAATCAAACACTCTCTCAAGGGCTGAACCCTGCCCTGGATTCTTCTGGGAGAGCTATGCCCTACCAAGGTGGGCATTGGCTCCAAGGCCCCTAAGGCCCCTAAGGGCCGAACCCTTTAGGGTCCCAGAAGAATCCTAGGGGCAAATATGGTCACAAAAATGGGATCACCCCTAATGCCTAAGGGCAGAGTGGGCCCCACACTTTTCTGTCTTTCGGAGGGCAGGGGGGGTGATAGATTTTTTGTAACCATCAAGTGTTACCCTCTCCTAATCAAGGCCCCCTTTAGGGGTTACCCTTTAGGGTTACCCTTTAGGGTTACCCTTTAGGGTTACCCTTATAAAGGGTTACCCTAAGCGCTGAGGTGGCCCAACCACTTGCAAACACTCTCTCTAAATATCAAACAAAATATCCCTAACCCCTTTAGGGTAACCCTAAAGGGCCAGGGGGGTGATAGATTTTTGTGTAACCATATTTAGAGAGAGTGTTTGCAAGTGCTCTCTAAATATGGTTACACAAAAATCTATCACCCCATACTACCCCCCTTTCTTATTAGGGGGGGGATATAAGGGGGTGGGCCCATTTTTTTGTGAAACCCCTTTAGGGTAACCCTAAAGGGTAACCCTAAAGGGTAACCCTAAAGGGTAACCCTAAAGGGTAACCCTAAAGGGTAACCCTAAAGGGCCTTGATTAGGAGAGAGCACTTGATGGTTACAGAAAAATCTATCACCCCCCTGCCCTCCGAAAGACAGAAAAGTTGTGGGCCCACTCTGCCCTTAGGGCATTAGGGTGATCCCATTTTTGTGACCATATTTGCCCTAGGATTCTTCTGGGACCCTAAAGGGTTCGGCCTTAGGGGCCTTAGGGGGCCTTGGAGCCAATGCCCACCTTGGTAGGGCATAGCTCTCCAGAAGAATCCAGGGCAGGGTTCAGCCCTTGAGAGAGTGTTTGATTTAGAGAGAGCACTTAGTAATTAAATATTTAAAAAAGCTATTAACACAGATCAAACTAAAAAAAGGAAAAAGTGATATTACCTAGCCTATAAAATTCAAAGTTTTAAGTGCTCTTTTTTAAAATCCTAAAGGGGCCCACCCTTATTTAAAAGGGGGGTTAACCTTTGGTTGGTCTCCCAGAAACAAAATGGGCCTCAGGGGGTGGGCCCATTTTTTAGACCATATTTGCCCCTAAAAAGCTCGGCCCTAGGGGGCCTTGGAGCCAATGCCCCACCTTGGTAGGGCATAGCTCTCCCAGAAGAATCCAGGGCAGGGTTCTTCTGGGAGCCCTTTTTATAAAAGGCTATGCCCTTTTTATTAAAGGGCATTGGCCCCTTGGGCAGAAATGGCTCCAGAAATGGCTCCAGAAACCCCCCCGGGGTAAAGGGGGGGGTTACACTATTTATGAGTTATTCTGGGCCATTTAATGCTAAGAATCTCACTTTAAATTTATAGCTAAAGCTAGAATAAACCTTTAAAATTTAAAAACGAATTTGAGCCGTGTGCAATTAATGTTGCAAGCACGGATCTTTGGGAGAATTACCTTCTTAAAGAATACTGATTTTTTTTTTAAAAAAAAGATTAGCCTTTATGTTGATTACTTCTAACCTGACTATGTATTTTCCACGGAGCTCGTTTCTCTAACTATGAAGCATGGTTAAGTGATCCAACTCACATTAAACCAAGTGCGCAAGTTGTATGGCCAGTTGTTGGTCAAGAAATCTTAAATGGTGACGTAGGTGGTGGATTCCAAGGGATTCAAATCACGTCAGGTTTCTTCCAATTATGGAGAGCTAGTGGTATTACTAGTGAATTACAACTTTACACAACAGCTATTGAGGTCTAATTTTAGCTGGTGCGATGTTCTTTGCTGGTTGGTTCCACTACCACAAGCAGCTCCAAAATTAGAATGGTTCCAAAATGTAGAATCAATGTTAAACCACCACCTTGCTGGTCTTTTAGGATTAGGAAGTTTATCATGGGCGGGTCACCAAATCCATGTATCTTTACCTATTAATAAACTATTAGATGCAGGTGTTGATCCAAAAGAAATTCCATTACCACATGAATTACTATTAAATAAAAGTATCATTGCAGATCTTTATCCAAGTTTTTCCAAAGGTTTAACTCCATTCTTTACTTTAAATTGGAGTGAATACAGTGACTTCCTAACATTTAAAGGTGGATTAAACCCAGTAACAGGTGGTTTATGGTTAAGTGACACAGCACACCACCACGTAGCTATTGCGGTTTTATTCTTAGTTGCTGGACACATGTACCGTACAAACTGGGGAATTGGTCACAGTATGAAAGAAATTCTAGAAGCTCACAAAGGTCCATTTACTGGTGAAGGGCACGTTGGTTTATATGAAATTTTAACAAATTCATGGCATGCTCAACTTGCAATTAACTTAGCTTTATTTGGTTCATTATCAATCATTGTAGCTCATCACATGTACGCTATGCCTCCGTACCCGTACCTAGCAACTGACTACGGTACTCAATTATCGCTATTCACTCACCACGTGTGGATTGGTGGTTTCTGTATTGTAGGTGCTGGTGCTCACGCTGCTATTTTTATGGTTCGTGACTATGATCCAACTAATAACTATAACAACTTATTAGACCGAGTAATTCGTCACCGTGACGCAATTATTTCTCACTTAAACTGGGTTTGTATTTTCTTAGGTTTCCACAGTTTTGGTCTTTACATCCACAACGATACTATGAGTGCTTTAGGACGTCCTCAAGACATGTTCTCAGACACAGCAATTCAACTTCAACCTGTTTTCGCACAATGGGTTCAAAATACACACTTCTTAGCACCGCAATTAACAGCTCCTACAGCTGCTGCAGCTACAAGTCTTACTTGGGGTGGTGATATTGTTGCTGTTGGTGGTAAAGTTGCAATGATGCCTATCTCTTTAGGTACATCTGACTTCCTGGTTTGTTTGGCAAAAACACATATATTTTTGCGGGTTTTCAGCTTATCAACCCCTTATTACCCCCTCCTAATAGTAAAGGGGCCAATGCCCTTTATATACAGGGGCATAGCCTTTAATAAAAAGGGCATTGGCCCTTTGTCCCCGCAGGGACCCCCATACTACCCCTAATACCCTAGCCCTAAAGGGTTCGGCCCTTGTCCCCGTAGGGACCCCCATACTACCCCCCCCCTCAGGGCTATGCCCCAAGGGCTATGCCCATACTACCCCCCCCTAATAAGAAGGGCCCTCAAGGGTTCGGCCCTTACCCCTTTAGGGGTTACCCTAAACGGGTTACCAAGGTGGGCCTTAGGGGGGGATATAAAGAGGCATTGGCCCCTTTCTTATCAGGGCCCTCAAGGGTTCGGCCTAACCCCTTTATAATGGAGGGTAACCCTTCCTTTATAAAGGGCTTAGGGGCCTTAGGTATGGATATAAGGGTTGTCCCCGTAGGGACCCCTAACCCCTTTATAATGGAGGGTAACCCTTCCTTTATAAAGGGCTGGGTGAGGGGCCTTAGGTGTGATATAAAGGGGTTAGGGGGGTTTGTAATAGCCTGGGGTTAATAAAAGAAAATAATAAAATGGTTTTATTAAAGATGGCAAAGCCCCCTATAAAAATAAAAAAGGCCCCATTTACTGGATATGCCATTTATTAATGTCCGTACACCTATGATGGACCAGGTAAAACTTCGCTATATGCTGGAACAACCCGTTGTATCAACCCTCCTGGGTTAATACACAGAAACTCGAGTCCATATTTAATCTATAAAAGTCAAATTGTTCACTGCCTAATGCCTTGCCCCTTTATAAAGGACCCTCAAGGGTTCGGCCTTAGGGGCCTTAGGGGTTACCCTCCATTATAAAGGGTTTTAGGGCAGGGCCCTTAGGGGTTTTATGGCCTATAATTAAAGCCATGCTTAAACTTAAAGTGAACTATAATCTCTTTAAAGTTAAGAATAAGATAGGAATATGGGAAAATCTCGGAGATAGGGTCAATCAGCAGGTAACTTCTTGCGTTTTTAAATCCCAAGTATTCTTATTTAAGGACCCTATAATTAATGCCACGGGTGGACCCTTTTTAAATCCTAAAGGGGCCACTGTAAAAGAGGGAGACTCTTTAAAAAAAAGCATACTGTGTTTTATCTAAAAAAGAAGGAACCTCAGAGACTACACGCGAAGCTCTTTCTTCTCACTTTAACTATTTTGACTATATTCAAGTCAAACCCACCCATACTAATCCTACTTTAATTGATTTAACTTGGTTTATAGGCTTTTTTGAAGGAGATGGCTCATTTTGCTTCCTACCAACACAAAACAACTCTCTAAGAGTTCACATTGAAATCACGCAATCGATAAAAAACGTTAAAGTTCTTTATTCAATTAAAAACAATTAGGTTTTTGGTCGAGTTTTATTCTTTCAGAAAAACGGCAAAGATTATGCTCGCTGGTATACAAGTCAAAAAATCACGTATTAAGTATCGTTGCTTTATTCAACGGTAATCTAATTCTTGAAAAAAGACAAAATCCAATTTGAAGAGATGATTCTACAAATTAATCAAAAATGGGGTCAAACCATTCAAATTAAACCTTGGCTTTTCAAAGTTAATCTTGAAAATAGCTGGTTAAGTGGGTTTACTGACGCTGATGGCGGTTTTTTTTACCAATCTTAATACCGACTTTCGTAAAGGCAACGACCTAATGGGGGTTATTATTACTCTTTTCTTACAAAATACTACATTACTCAAGATGGTGAAATAAATTTCTTGAACAATCTTCAAATTTTACTTAGAAATACTACCAAAATTTCTCAAATATCAAGTTCAAAAAAAAGTAAGAAAAAATATAATAGACTTGAGATTTGTAACCCAGAATCAAGCGAAATTTTAATTGACTACTTTACTCGATTTCCATTAAAAGGAATTCGCAAGCTAAGTTTTTTACGTTGGACTCGTGTCCATCAGTATAAAAACGAAACCTTCAACTGAGTGAACGTACAGCTATAAAACTAGCTAGATTAATTAAACAATTAGAAATCCCAGAGTAATTTATTTTAGCTATTAAACACCAAACACTCTCTAGGATTCACCCTACCGCCCCCCTAATAAGGTCCCTAACCCTCAGCCCTTTAGGGTTACCCTAAAGGGGCCAATGCCCATAGGCATAGCCCTTACCCCCTTGGGGTTGAGGGTTAGGGCTATGCCCCCGATTCAGGGCTGAACCCTGCCCATACTACCTCCCCCCCTTCTTATTAGGCCCTAAAAGGGCCCACTCGGCCCTGAATCAGGGGGCCTTAGGTGGGGATATAAAGGGCATTGGCCCCTTTATAAAGGGAGGGTAACCTAAGGCCCCTAAGGCCGAGTGGGCCCCTTTAGGGTCCTTTTATTTATAAAGGGGTAAGGGGGGGGGTTGGTAATAGCCTGGGGTTTATAATGGTCTCCCAGAAAAATTTATACGCTTTTGCCCCTTAACCCCTTAATACCCCCCCTTTTGTTATTAGGGGGGGGTTGGTAATAGCCTGGGGTGAGGGGGGTTGGTATGGGGTTGGTAAGGGCATTGGTAAGGGCATTGGTAAAGGCATTGAGAGAAGAAAATTGATGATATAGTCCACAAGGCTTAAAACTTTGTTAAATCAAAGTGCCATAGCCAAGCATCACATTCATGCATTTACAATTCACGTAACTGTATTAATTCTTTTAAAAGGTGTATTATTTGCACGTAGTTCTCGTTTAACCAGATAAAGCAACTTAGGTTTCCGTTTCCTTGTGACGTCCAGTGTCGTGTGGTACATGTCAAGTTTCTGCTTGGGACCACATTTTCTTAGGCCTATTCTGGATGTATAACTCATTATCAATTGTTAATTTTCCACTTTAGTTTGGAAAATGCAATCTGATGTATGGGGTACTGTAAATGATTCAGGAGTTTTTCACACATTACAGGTGGTAACTTTGCACAAAGTGCAAATACAATTAATGGTTGGCTTCGTGACTTCTTATGGGCACAATCATCTCAAGTAATTCAATCATATGGTTCTGCATTATCTGCTTAACGGACTTATGTTCTTAGGTGCTCACTTCGTATGGGCATTTAGTTTAATGTTCTTATTCAGTGGTCGTGGATACTGGCAAGAATTAATTGAATCAATTGTTTGGGCACACAACAAACTTAAAGTAGCTCCAGCTATTCAACCTCGTGCTTTAAGTATTACTCAAGGTCGTGCCGTTGGTGTAGCTCACTACCTTTTAGGTGGTATTGCTACTACTTGGTCGTTCTTCTTAGCTCGTATTATTGCCGTAGGCTAATTTTAAAAATGACTTTTTTAGTTTAGCAACAAAAAATTACTTGGGCACTCCCAAGTAATTTTTGTTTGCTAACTAAAAAATCAACTCGGGTCCACCCTTTATATCCCCCTTTCTTATTAGGGGGGGTGGTATGGGGTGAACTATTTTCCTGGGAAAGCACCTATAACCGCCTTATTTAGCGCTAAAATAAGGCGGTTATAGGGTGCTTTCCCAGGAAAAATAGTGTCACCCCCCCTTTAAAAGTTGATTTTTTTTAAAAAAAATAATACACAAAATATCTAAAGTTTTTTTGTCGAAAATTTTAGAGTTAAAAAACTTATTATAGTTTTTAACTATACTTTTTATGCCACTTTTAAAAAAAAAAAAAAAAAATTACTAAAAAAAAAAGGTTTACAAAATTTAACCGACCTGTATTATCTTTATCTCAATTATTAAGACGTCATAAACCTCAATCACGTTATCTTATAGAATTCAACAAACACCTATTAAACCAATCATCCACCAAAATCGTTTTGTAATTATTTTAAAAGATAAACCAAAAAAAGCTACAACTTATAATCAAACGTATTATTGATTATACAAACACTGTGATTACTTCAACTATATTGGATTAAGGTGTAAAATTTACCTCGTCAACAAACTTAAATTAACGGCAAAAAAGAACAAAGATATATCGCAAAAAAATATTAAAGTGCTAGAATTATTGGTCATTATTACCATTTGTAAGTAAGAAAAAGGCTTTTTTAGATAATTAAATAACTTAGCTATAGTCATACTTTAGCTTACCTTTACCTTTAGCTTTACCTTTAGCTTTACCTAAGCGTAATCTTTAACCCAGCAAGAAATAACCCTATGTCGTTATCTTTACTGCTGGTGGTAGAAGCAAAGCTTGGTCTTTATCAACTCCTCTCCCAGAAAAAACAAAACCCTTTAAAAGGGTTATGGCTCTGCCCCTCTTAAAGTAGCCGGAGGTTATCAACCTTCTCCCCCCGGGGGAGAAGGTTTGATAAACCTTAGGCTTTCAAATTGGGGCCCACCCTTATGTTAAAGGGGGGGTTAAATATGCGGGGTTCTAGTGGTTTTAAATAGAGTGTCTTTAAACACCAAACACTCTCTCAAATATGGTCTAAAAACCCTTAAGGGTTTTTTCACGAGACCATATTTAGAGAGAGTGTTTGCAAGTGCTCTCTCTAAATATGGTATCTAAAAAAACCCTTTAGGGTTTTTTAGACATATTTGAGAGAGCATTTGTGCTCTCAAATTATGGTCCAAAATGGGCCCCACCCTTTACCCCCTGGGGTAAGGGGTGATCGATTTTTGTTGTAACCAATATTTACCCTAAAGGGCTCGGTCCTAAGGGGCTCGGCTCCTAAGGGCTTCGCCCTTACCAAGGGCCCAATGCCCTTATATAGAGGGGGCATTAGCCTTTTTTTATATAGCGGCTAGCCCTTTGTCTCACCCCCAACTACAAAAAAAAATCCCACCTAAGGCCTAAGGAGCCGAGTGGGCCCCTTAATGGCCCCTTCTTATTTATTAGGGGGGATATAAAGGCATGTGAGGCGTGTTTATAAGTGCTAAATATGGTTACACAAAAAATCGTTCACCCCTTACCCAGAGGTGGTCAGGGTGGGCCATTTTTGTGACCAATATTGACAGAGCACTATAGTGGGCTCTATCTTGGTTTTGGACCCAGGGGGTCCCAAATAACAAAGCCCAGCCTTGCCTAGATGAGATTTTTCTATAGCTAAACTTGATTATTGAGCGACACATAAAAACTATAATTTAAGGCTTTTGAATAGGGGTGGACCCATATGTCCCGCGCTGGTTCTCTAAATGCCATAAAACATATAGGCTCCCTCAAGGCTTCCTTTGTATAAAAGCTATGCCTTTTATTAAAAAAGCTTGTCCTTTTTATTAAAGCAATTGTCCTTGCAAAATGGATCCATAAAAAACAGGCCCGCGCTGGTTCTTGATAGGATAGAGGAGATCTTTTTCATAAGCGTATTGCCGCCTTCAAGTGCTCTCTCCTATGCCCTAGGCCAGCCCTGTCTTCATGCCACTATACCACCCCCCCCCTATAGAAAGTCCAATCCCTTTATATCCCCCTAAGGCCCTAGCCCTTTAGTTACCCTAAAACCCTTATAATGAGTTACCCCATTATAAGGGGTTAAGGGTCATGCCCATAGGGCAT
>JAJSRW010002016.1:0-48424 GCA_022414725.1 Microglena sp. YARC | reverse complement strand
TGGGCAGCCTATTGATGCAATGGGCAGCAAGCCGAGTTTCATTAAGGGGGCAAGATGAGGTTCTTTGCACTGGTGGTCTAGCCCATGGTACTGGCGCTATTGAGGTGCAATGGTCAGCAGCAAGCGAGAGTGTACTGGGGGGGCAAGATGCAGGTCTTGCACTGATGGTCTTGTAGCCACTGTAAACTGGGCAGCTATTGAATGCAATGGGCAGCAAGCGAGTGTACGGGGGGGCAAGATGCAGGTCTTGCACTGAATGGTCTAGCCATGTAACTGGGCAAGGAGTACTCACGTTGATGCAACTGTGGGCAGCAAGCGAGTGTACTGGGGGGGCAAGATTGCAGGTCCTTTTTGCACTGATGGTACTAGCACTGGTACTGGGCAGCTATTGAATGCAATGGGACAGCAAGCGAGTGTACTGGGAGGGCAAAAGAAAATGCAGGTCTTTGCACTGATGGTCTAGCCACTGTACTGGGCAGGGCTCCGCGAGAGACGTTTTTTTTTAAAAAATTTGTGAATGCAATGGGCAAGCAGCGAGTGTACTGGGGGGCAAAGATGCAGGTCTTGCACTGATGGTTAGCCACTAGTACTGGGCAGCTATTTGAATGCAATGGGCAGCAAGCGAGTGTACTGGGGGGCAAGATGCAGGTCTTGCACTGTGATGGGTCTAGCCACTGTACTGGGCAGCTATTGGATGCAATGGGCAGCAAGCGAGTGTACTGGGGGGCAAGATGCAGGTTTGCACTGATGGTCTAGCCATGTATGGGCAGCTATTGAATGCATGGGCAGCAAGGCGAGTGTACTGGGCCAGATGGAAGATGCAGGTCTTGCACTGATGGTCTAGCCACTGTACTGGGCAGCTATTGAATGCAATGGGCAGCAAGCGAGTTCATTATAGGGGGGCAAGATGCAGGTCTTTGACACTGATGGTCTAGCCACTGTACAGGGCAGCGCTAATTGTAATGGCATAATGAGTGCTGAGCTAAGCTAAGCGAGTGTACTGGGGTGTGGAGCAATAATAGTTTAGATGGCAGGTCTTGCCTGGATGGTCTATGCACTTATCTGGGCAGCTATTGAATGTCAATGGGTCAGCTAAGCGAGTGTACTGGGGGGCCATAGATGCAAAGGTCTGCACTGATGGTACTTAAGCCACTGTACTGGGCAGTCTATTGAATTGCAATGGGCAGCCAAGCTGAGTGTAACTGGGGGCAAGAATGCTTAGGTCTTTGCCACTGATGTCTAGCCGTAATGGTATAGTAGATGTATGTGAATGCGCTACTAGGATACTGGTAGTAATGAATGAAGCAGCTATTGAATGGGCAATATGTGGGCTAAGTCAACAGTAACTGGGGGGTGCAAAATAGCATGGTCCTTGCGACTGGTATATCTAAGCCACGTACTGGCAGCGAGCAAGATGGGGTCAGTCAGTAGCTGATTGCTAAGTCTGGAGGGTGGTAGTATTTCGCAACTGATTCTAGCCACGCGTATTGGTACTGGTAGTCTAGAAAGCATGGGGTCAGCAAGCGATGTGTCACTGGGGGGCATAGATGTCTAGGCGTCTCGCCACGACTGATATGGATGCAATGGTAGAGGGCAAGAATGCAGGTTGGGGTCGAGCCATTTATTCGTATCAATTGAAGTGTACTAAGGGGGGGGGGGGAAGGCAAGATGTCTTGCCTGATGGAGCCATACTTGGCGTTGTATTGAGGTGCAATGGGCAGCAAGCGAGTGTAACTTGGGGGGCAAGATGCAGGTCTTGCACTGATGGCTAGCCGCTGACTCAGTGAATGCATGGGCAGCAAGCCGAGTGTACTGGGCAAGATGCAGGCACTGATGGTCTAGCCAGCATGGCAGCAAGCGAGTGTACTCAGATGCAGGTCTTGCACTGATGGTCTAGCCACTGTACTGGGCAGCTTGAATGCAATGGGCAGCAAGCGAGTGTACTGGGGGGGCAGATGCAGGTCTTGCACTGATGGTCTAGCCACTGTATGGGCAGCTATTGAATGCAATGGGAGCAAGCGAGTGTACTGGGGGCAAGATGCAGGTCTTGCACTGATGGTCTAGCCACTGTACTGGGCAGCTATTGAATGCAATGGGCAGCAAGCGAGTGTACTGGGGGCAAGATGCAGGTCTTGCACTGATGGTCTAGCCACTGTACTGGGCAGGCTATTGAATGCAATGGGCAGCAAGCGAGTGGTACTGGGGGGCAAGATGCAGGTCTTGCACTGATGGTCTAGCCACTGTACTGGGCAGCTATTGAATGCAATGGGCAGCAAGCGAGTGTACTGGGGGGCAAGATGCAGGTTCTTGCACTGATGGTCTAGCCATGTACTGGCAGCTATTGAATGCAATGGGCAGCAAGCGAGTGTACTGGGGGGCAAGATGCAGGTCTTGCACTGATGGTCTAGCCACTGTACTGGGCAGCTATTGAATGCAATGGGCAGCAAGCGAGTGTACTGGGGGCAAGATGCAGGTCTTGCACTGAATGGTCTAGCCACTGTAACTGGGCAGCTATTGAATGCAATGGGCAGCAAGCGAGTGTACTGGGGGGCAAGATGCAGGTCTTGCACTGATGGTCTAGCCACTGTACTGGGCAGCTATTGAATGCAATGGGCAGCAAGCGAGTGTACTGGGGGGCAAGATGCAGGTCTTGCACTGATGGTCTAGCACTGTACTGGGCAGCTATTGAATGCAATGGGCAGCAAGCGAGTGTACTGGGGGGCAAGATGCAGGTCTTGCACTGATGGTCTAGCCACTGTACTGGGCAGCTATTGAATGCAATGGGCAGCAAGCGAGTGTACTGGGGGGCAAGATGCAGGTCTTGCACTGATGGTCTAGCCACTGTACTGGGCAGCTATTGAATGCAATGGGCAGCAAGCGAGTGTACTGGGGGGCAAGATGCAGGTCTTGCACTGATGGTCTAGCCACTGTACTGGGCAGCTATTGAATGCAATGGGCAGCAAGCGAGTGTACTGGGGGGCAAGATGCAGGTCTTGCACTGATGGTCTAAAGCCACTGTACTGGGCAGCTATTGAATGCAATGGGCAGCAAGCGAGTGTACTGGGGGGCAAGATGCAGGTCTTGCACTGATGGTCTAGCCACTGTACTGGGCAGCTATTGAATGCAATGGGCAGCAAGCGAGTGTACTGGGGGGCAAGATGCAGGTCTTGCACTGATGGTCTAGCCACTGTACTGGGCAGCTATTGAATGCAATGGGCAGCAAGCGAGTGTACTGGGGGGCAAGATGCAGGTCTTGCACTGATGGTCTAGCCACTGTACTGGGCAGCTATTGAATGCAATGGGCAGCAAGCGAGTGTACTGGGGGGCAAGATGCAGGTCTTGCACTGATGGTCTAGCCACTGTACTGGGCAGCTATTGAATGCAATGGGCAGCAAGCGAGTGTACTGGGGGCAAGATGCAGGTCTTGCACTGATGGTCTAGCCACTGTACTGGGCAGCTATTGAATGCAATGGGCAGCAAGCGAGTGTACTGGGGGGCAAGATGCAGGTCTTGCACTGATGGTCTAGCCACTGTACTGGGCAGCTATTGAATGCAATGGGCAGCAAGCGAGTGTACTGGGGGGCAAGATGCAGGTCTTGCACTGATGGTCTAGCCACTGTACTGGGCAGCTATTGAATGCAATGGGCAGCAAGCGAGTGTACTGGGGGGCAAGATGCAGGTCTTGCACTGATGGTCTAGCCACTGTACTGGGCAGCTATTGAATGCAATGGGCAGCAAGCGAGTGTACTGGGGGGCAAGATGCAGGTCTTGCACTGATGGTCTAGCCACTGTACTGGGCAGCTATTGAATGCAATGGGCAGCAAGCGAGTGTACTGGGGGGCAAGATGCAGGTCTTGCACTGATGGTCTAGCCACTGTACTGGGCAGCTATTGAATGCAATGGGCAGCAAGCGAGTGTACTGGGGGGGCAAGATGCAGGTCTTGCACTGATGGTCTAGCCACTGTACTGGGCAGCTATTGAATGCAATGGGCAGCAAGCGAGTGTACTGGGGGGCAAGATGCAGGTCTTGCACTGATGGTCTAGCCACTGTACTGGGCAGCTATTGAATGCAATGGGCAGCAAGCGAGTGTACTGGGGGGCAAGATGCAGGTCTTGCACTGATGGTCTAGCCACTGTACTGGGCAGCTATTGAATGCAATGGGCAGCAAGCGAGTGTACTGGGGGGCAAGATGCAGGTCTTGCACTGATGGTCTAGCCACTGTACTGGGCAGCTATTGAATGCAATGGGCAGCAAGCGAGTGTACTGGGGGGCAAGATGCAGGTCTTGCACTGATGGTCTAGCCACTGTACTGGGCAGCTATTGAATGCAATGGGCAGCAAGCGAGTGTACTGGGGGGCAAGATGCAGGTCTTGCACTGATGGTCTAGCCACTGTACTGGGCAGCTATTGAATGCAATGGGCAGCAAGCGAGTGTACTGGGGGGCAAGATGCAGGTCTTGCACTGATGGTCTAGCCACTGTACTGGGCAGCTATTGAATGCAATGGGCAGCAAGCGAGTGTACTGGGGGGCAAGATGCAGGTCTTGCACTGATGGTCTAGCCACTGTACTGGGCAGCTATTGAATGCAATGGGCAGCAAGCGAGTGTACTGGGGGGCAAGATGCAGGTCTTGCACTGATGGTCTAGCCACTGTACTGGGCAGCTATTGAATGCAATGGGCAGCAAGCGAGTGTACTGGGGGGCAAGATGCAGGTCTTGCACTGATGGTCTAGCCACTGTACTGGGCAGCTATTGAATGCAATGGGCAGCAAGCGAGTGTACTGGGGGGCAAGATGCAGGTCTTGCACTGATGGTCTAGCCACTGTACTGGGCAGCTATTGAATGCAATGGGCAGCAAGCGAGTGTACTGGGGGGCAAGATGCAGGTCTTGCACTGATGGTCTAGCCACTGTACTGGGCAGCTATTGAATGCAATGGGCAGCAAGCGAGTGTACTGGGGGGCAAGATGCAGGTCTTGCACTGATGGTCTAGCCACTGTACTGGGCAGCTATTGAATGCAATGGGCAGCAAGCGAGTGTACTGGGGGGCAAGATGCAGGTCTTGCACTGATGGTCTAGCCACTGTACTGGGCAGCTATTGAATGCAATGGGCAGCAAGCGAGTGTACTGGGGGGCAAGATGCAGGTCTTGCACTGATGGTCTAGCCACTGTACTGGGCAGCTATTGAATGCAATGGGCAGCAAGCGAGTGTACTGGGGGGCAAGATGCAGGTCTTGCACTGATGGTCTAGCCACTGTACTGGGCAGCTATTGAATGCAATGGGCAGCAAGCGAGTGTACTGGGGGGCAAGATGCAGGTCTTGCACTGATGGTCTAGCCACTGTACTGGGCAGCTATTGAATGCAATGGGCAGCAAGCGAGTGTACTGGGGGGCAAGATGCAGGTCTTGCACTGATGGTCTAGCCACTGTACTGGGCAGCTATTGAATGCAATGGGCAGCAAGCGAGTGTACTGGGGGGCAAGATGCAGGTCTTGCACTGATGGTCTAGCCACTGTACTGGGCAGCTATTGAATGCAATGGGCAGCAAGCGAGTGTACTGGGGGGCAAGATGCAGGTCTTGCACTGATGGTCTAGCCACTGTACTGGGCAGCTATTGAATGCAATGGGCAGCAAGCGAGTGTACTGGGGGGCAAGATGCAGGTCTTGCACTGATGGTCTAGCCACTGTACTGGGCAGCTATTGAATGCAATGGGCAGCAAGCGAGTGTACTGGGGGGCAAGATGCAGGTCTTGCACTGATGGTCTAGCCACTGTACTGGGCAGCTATTGAATGCAATGGGCAGCAAGCGAGTGTACTGGGGGGCAAGATGCAGGTCTTGCACTGATGGTCTAGCCACTGTACTGGGCAGCTATTGAATGCAATGGGCAGCAAGCGAGTGTACTGGGGGGCAAGATGCAGGTCTTGCACTGATGGTCTAGCCACTGTACTGGGCAGCTATTGAATGCAATGGGCAGCAAGCGAGTGTACTGGGGGGCAAGATGCAGGTCTTGCACTGATGGTCTAGCCACTGTACTGGGCAGCTATTGAATGCAATGGGCAGCAAGCGAGTGTACTGGGGGGCAAGATGCAGGTCTTGCACTGATGGTCTAGCCACTGTACTGGGCAGCTATTGAATGCAATGGGCAGCAAGCGAGTGTACTGGGGGGCAAGATGCAGGTCTTGCACTGATGGTCTAGCCACTGTACTGGGCAGCTATTGAATGCAATGGGCAGCAAGCGAGTGTACTGGGGGGCAAGATGCAGGTCTTGCACTGATGGTCTAGCCACTGTACTGGGCAGCTATTGAATGCAATGGGCAGCAAGCGAGTGTACTGGGGGGCAAGATGCAGGTCTTGCACTGATGGTCTAGCCACTGTACTGGGCAGCTATTGAATGCAATGGGCAGCAAGCGAGTGTACTGGGGGGCAAGATGCAGGTCTTGCACTGATGGTCTAGCCACTGTACTGGGCAGCTATTGAATGCAATGGGCAGCAAGCGAGTGTACTGGGGGGCAAGATGCAGGTCTTGCACTGATGGTCTAGCCACTGTACTGGGCAGCTATTGAATGCAATGGGCAGCAAGCGAGTGTACTGGGGGGCAAGATGCAGGTCTTGCACTGATGGTCTAGCCACTGTACTGGGCAGCTATTGAATGCAATGGGCAGCAAGCGAGTGTACTGGGGGGCAAGATGCAGGTCTTGCACTGATGGTCTAGCCACTGTACTGGGCAGCTATTGAATGCAATGGGCAGCAAGCGAGTGTACTGGGGGGCAAGATGCAGGTCTTGCACTGATGGTCTAGCCACTGTACTGGGCAGCTATTGAATGCAATGGGCAGCAAGCGAGTGTACTGGGGGGCAAGATGCAGGTCTTGCACTGATGGTCTAGCCACTGTACTGGGCAGCTATTGAATGCAATGGGCAGCAAGCGAGTGTACTGGGGGGCAAGATGCAGGTCTTGCACTGATGGTCTAGCCACTGTACTGGGCAGCTATTGAATGCAATGGGCAGCAAGCGAGTGTACTGGGGGGCAAGATGCAGGTCTTGCACTGATGGTCTAGCCACTGTACTGGGCAGCTATTGAATGCAATGGGCAGCAAGCGAGTGTACTGGGGGGCAAGATGCAGGTCTTGCACTGATGGTCTAGCCACTGTACTGGGCAGCTATTGAATGCAATGGGCAGCAAGCGAGTGTACTGGGGGGCAAGATGCAGGTCTTGCACTGATGGTCTAGCCACTGTACTGGGCAGCTATTGAATGCAATGGGCAGCAAGCGAGTGT
The DNA here is from genome assembly GCA_022414725.1 of Microglena sp. YARC. Classification (NCBI taxonomy): domain Eukaryota; kingdom Viridiplantae; phylum Chlorophyta; class Chlorophyceae; order Chlamydomonadales; family Chlamydomonadaceae; genus Microglena; species Microglena sp. YARC. The sequence continues at coordinate 41,151 of JAJSRW010002016.1, read as the reverse complement.
ACTGGGGGGCAAGATGCAGGTCTTGCACTGATGGTCTAGCCACTGTACTGGGCAGCTATTGAATGCAATGGGCAGCAAGCGAGTGTACTGGGGGGCAAGATGCAGGTCTTGCACTGATGGTCTAGCCACTGTACTGGGCAGCTATTGAATGCAATGGGCAGCAAGCGAGTGTACTGGGGGGCAAGATGCAGGTCTTGCACTGATGGTCTAGCCACTGTACTGGGCAGCTATTGAATGCAATGGGCAGCAAGCGAGTGTACTGGGGGGCAAGATGCAGGTCTTGCACTGATGGTCTAGCCACTGTACTGGGCAGCTATTGAATGCAATGGGCAGCAAGCGAGTGTACTGGGGGGCAAGATGCAGGTCTTGCACTGATGGTCTAGCCACTGTACTGGGCAGCTATTGAATGCAATGGGCAGCAAGCGAGTGTACTGGGGGGCAAGATGCAGGTCTTGCACTGATGGTCTAGCCACTGTACTGGGCAGCTATTGAATGCAATGGGCAGCAAGCGAGTGTACTGGGGGGCAAGATGCAGGTCTTGCACTGATGGTCTAGCCACTGTACTGGGCAGCTATTGAATGCAATGGGCAGCAAGCGAGTGTACTGGGGGGCAAGATGCAGGTCTTGCACTGATGGTCTAGCCACTGTACTGGGCAGCTATTGAATGCAATGGGCAGCAAGCGAGTGTACTGGGGGGCAAGATGCAGGTCTTGCACTGATGGTCTAGCCACTGTACTGGGCAGCTATTGAATGCAATGGGCAGCAAGCGAGTGTACTGGGGGGCAAGATGCAGGTCTTGCACTGATGGTCTAGCCACTGTACTGGGCAGCTATTGAATGCAATGGGCAGCAAGCGAGTGTACTGGGGGGCAAGATGCAGGTCTTGCACTGATGGTCTAGCCACTGTACTGGGCAGCTATTGAATGCAATGGGCAGCAAGCGAGTGTACTGGGGGGCAAGATGCAGGTCTTGCACTGATGGTCTAGCCACTGTACTGGGCAGCTATTGAATGCAATGGGCAGCAAGCGAGTGTACTGGGGGGCAAGATGCAGGTCTTGCACTGATGGTCTAGCCACTGTACTGGGCAGCTATTGAATGCAATGGGCAGCAAGCGAGTGTACTGGGGGGCAAGATGCAGGTCTTGCACTGATGGTCTAGCCACTGTACTGGGCAGCTATTGAATGCAATGGGCAGCAAGCGAGTGTACTGGGGGGCAAGATGCAGGTCTTGCACTGATGGTCTAGCCACTGTACTGGGCAGCTATTGAATGCAATGGGCAGCAAGCGAGTGTACTGGGGGGCAAGATGCAGGTCTTGCACTGATGGTCTAGCCACTGTACTGGGCAGCTATTGAATGCAATGGGCAGCAAGCGAGTGTACTGGGGGGCAAGATGCAGGTCTTGCACTGATGGTCTAGCCACTGTACTGGGCAGCTATTGAATGCAATGGGCAGCAAGCGAGTGTACTGGGGGGCAAGATGCAGGTCTTGCACTGATGGTCTAGCCACTGTACTGGGCAGCTATTGAATGCAATGGGCAGCAAGCGAGTGTACTGGGGGGCAAGATGCAGGTCTTGCACTGATGGTCTAGCCACTGTACTGGGCAGCTATTGAATGCAATGGGCAGCAAGCGAGTGTACTGGGGGGCAAGATGCAGGTCTTGCACTGATGGTCTAGCCACTGTACTGGGCAGCTATTGAATGCAATGGGCAGCAAGCGAGTGTACTGGGGGGCAAGATGCAGGTCTTGCACTGATGGTCTAGCCACTGTACTGGGCAGCTATTGAATGCAATGGGCAGCAAGCGAGTGTACTGGGGGGCAAGATGCAGGTCTTGCACTGATGGTCTAGCCACTGTACTGGGCAGCTATTGAATGCAATGGGCAGCAAGCGAGTGTACTGGGGGGCAAGATGCAGGTCTTGCACTGATGGTCTAGCCACTGTACTGGGCAGCTATTGAATGCAATGGGCAGCAAGCGAGTGTACTGGGGGGCAAGATGCAGGTCTTGCACTGATGGTCTAGCCACTGTACTGGGCAGCTATTGAATGCAATGGGCAGCAAGCGAGTGTACTGGGGGGCAAGATGCAGGTCTTGCACTGATGGTCTAGCCACTGTACTGGGCAGCTATTGAATGCAATGGGCAGCAAGCGAGTGTACTGGGGGGCAAGATGCAGGTCTTGCACTGATGGTCTAGCCACTGTACTGGGCAGCTATTGAATGCAATGGGCAGCAAGCGAGTGTACTGGGGGGCAAGATGCAGGTCTTGCACTGATGGTCTAGCCACTGTACTGGGCAGCTATTGAATGCAATGGGCAGCAAGCGAGTGTACTGGGGGGCAAGATGCAGGTCTTGCACTGATGGTCTAGCCACTGTACTGGGCAGCTATTGAATGCAATGGGCAGCAAGCGAGTGTACTGGGGGGCAAGATGCAGGTCTTGCACTGATGGTCTAGCCACTGTACTGGGCAGCTATTGAATGCAATGGGCAGCAAGCGAGTGTACTGGGGGGCAAGATGCAGGTCTTGCACTGATGGTCTAGCCACTGTACTGGGCAGCTATTGAATGCAATGGGCAGCAAGCGAGTGTACTGGGGGGCAAGATGCAGGTCTTGCACTGATGGTCTAGCCACTGTACTGGGCAGCTATTGAATGCAATGGGCAGCAAGCGAGTGTACTGGGGGGCAAGATGCAGGTCTTGCACTGATGGTCTAGCCACTGTACTGGGCAGCTATTGAATGCAATGGGCAGCAAGCGAGTGTACTGGGGGGCAAGATGCAGGTCTTGCACTGATGGTCTAGCCACTGTACTGGGCAGCTATTGAATGCAATGGGCAGCAAGCGAGTGTACTGGGGGGCAAGATGCAGGTCTTGCACTGATGGTCTAGCCACTGTACTGGGCAGCTATTGAATGCAATGGGCAGCAAGCGAGTGTACTGGGGGGCAAGATGCAGGTCTTGCACTGATGGTCTAGCCACTGTACTGGGCAGCTATTGAATGCAATGGGCAGCAAGCGAGTGTACTGGGGGGCAAGATGCAGGTCTTGCACTGATGGTCTAGCCACTGTACTGGGCAGCTATTGAATGCAATGGGCAGCAAGCGAGTGTACTGGGGGCAAGATGCAGGTCTTGCACTGATGGTCTAGCCACTGTACTGGGCAGCTATTGAATGCAATGGGCAGCAAGCGAGTGTACTGGGGGGCAAGATGCAGGTCTTGCACTGATGGTCTAGCCACTGTACTGGGCAGCTATTGAATGCAATGGGCAGCAAGCGAGTGTACTGGGGGGCAAGATGCAGGTCTTGCACTGATGGTCTAGCCACTGTACTGGGCAGCTATTGAATGCAATGGGCAGCAAGCGAGTGTACTGGGGGGCAAGATGCAGGTCTTGCACTGATGGTCTAGCCACTGTACTGGGCAGCTATTGAATGCAATGGGCAGCAAGCGAGTGTACTGGGGGGCAAGATGCAGGTCTTGCACTGATGGTCTAGCCACTGTACTGGGCAGCTATTGAATGCAATGGGCAGCAAGCGAGTGTACTGGGGGGCAAGATGCAGGTCTTGCACTGATGGTCTAGCCACTGTACTGGGCAGCTATTGAATGCAATGGGCAGCAAGCGAGTGTACTGGGGGGCAAGATGCAGGTCTTGCACTGATGGTCTAGCCACTGTACTGGGCAGCTATTGAATGCAATGGGCAGCAAGCGAGTGTACTGGGGGGCAAGATGCAGGTCTTGCACTGATGGTCTAGCCACTGTACTGGGCAGCTATTGAATGCAATGGGCAGCAAGCGAGTGTACTGGGGGGCAAGATGCAGGTCTTGCACTGATGGTCTAGCCACTGTACTGGGCAGCTATTGAATGCAATGGGCAGCAAGCGAGTGTACTGGGGGGCAAGATGCAGGTCTTGCACTGATGGTCTAGCCACTGTACTGGGCAGCTATTGAATGCAATGGGCAGCAAGCGAGTGTACTGGGGGGCAAGATGCAGGTCTTGCACTGATGGTCTAGCCACTGTACTGGGCAGCTATTGAATGCAATGGGCAGCAAGCGAGTGTACTGGGGGGCAAGATGCAGGTCTTGCACTGATGGTCTAGCCACTGTACTGGGCAGCTATTGAATGCAATGGGCAGCAAGCGAGTGTACTGGGGGGCAAGATGCAGGTCTTGCACTGATGGTCTAGCCACTGTACTGGGCAGCTATTGAATGCAATGGGCAGCAAGCGAGTGTACTGGGGGGCAAGATGCAGGTCTTGCACTGATGGTCTAGCCACTGTACTGGGCAGCTATTGAATGCAATGGGCAGCAAGCGAGTGTACTGGGGGGCAAGATGCAGGTCTTGCACTGATGGTCTAGCCACTGTACTGGGCAGCTATTGAATGCAATGGGCAGCAAGCGAGTGTACTGGGGGGCAAGATGCAGGTCTTGCACTGATGGTCTAGCCACTGTACTGGGCAGCTATTGAATGCAATGGGCAGCAAGCGAGTGTACTGGGGGGCAAGATGCAGGTCTTGCACTGATGGTCTAGCCACTGTACTGGGCAGCTATTGAATGCAATGGGCAGCAAGCGAGTGTACTGGGGGGCAAGATGCAGGTCTTGCACTGATGGTCTAGCCACTGTACTGGGCAGCTATTGAATGCAATGGGCAGCAAGCGAGTGTACTGGGGGGCAAGATGCAGGTCTTGCACTGATGGTCTAGCCACTGTACTGGGCAGCTATTGAATGCAATGGGCAGCAAGCGAGTGTACTGGGGGGCAAGATGCAGGTCTTGCACTGATGGTCTAGCCACTGTACTGGGCAGCTATTGAATGCAATGGGCAGCAAGCGAGTGTACTGGGGGGCAAGATGCAGGTCTTGCACTGATGGTCTAGCCACTGTACTGGGCAGCTATTGAATGCAATGGGCAGCAAGCGAGTGTACTGGGGGGCAAGATGCAGGTCTTGCACTGATGGTCTAGCCACTGTACTGGGCAGCTATTGAATGCAATGGGCAGCAAGCGAGTGTACTGGGGGGCAAGATGCAGGTCTTGCACTGATGGTCTAGCCACTGTACTGGGCAGCTATTGAATGCAATGGGCAGCAAGCGAGTGTACTGGGGGGCAAGATGCAGGTCTTGCACTGATGGTCTAGCCACTGTACTGGGCAGCTATTGAATGCAATGGGCAGCAAGCGAGTGTACTGGGGGGCAAGATGCAGGTCTTGCACTGATGGTCTAGCCACTGTACTGGGCAGCTATTGAATGCAATGGGCAGCAAGCGAGTGTACTGGGGGGCAAGATGCAGGTCTTGCACTGATGGTCTAGCCACTGTACTGGGCAGCTATTGAATGCAATGGGCAGCAAGCGAGTGTACTGGGGGGCAAGATGCAGGTCTTGCACTGATGGTCTAGCCACTGTACTGGGCAGCTATTGAATGCAATGGGCAGCAAGCGAGTGTACTGGGGGGCAAGATGCAGGTCTTGCACTGATGGTCTAGCCACTGTACTGGGCAGCTATTGAATGCAATGGGCAGCAAGCGAGTGTACTGGGGGGCAAGATGCAGGTCTTGCACTGATGGTCTAGCCACTGTACTGGGCAGCTATTGAATGCAATGGGCAGCAAGCGAGTGTACTGGGGGGCAAGATGCAGGTCTTGCACTGATGGTCTAGCCACTGTACTGGGCAGCTATTGAATGCAATGGGCAGCAAGCGAGTGTACTGGGGGGCAAGATGCAGGTCTTGCACTGATGGTCTAGCCACTGTACTGGGCAGCTATTGAATGCAATGGGCAGCAAGCGAGTGTACTGGGGGGCAAGATGCAGGTCTTGCACTGATGGTCTAGCCACTGTACTGGGCAGCTATTGAATGCAATGGGCAGCAAGCGAGTGTACTGGGGGGCAAGATGCAGGTCTTGCACTGATGGTCTAGCCACTGTACTGGGCAGCTATTGAATGCAATGGGCAGCAAGCGAGTGTACTGGGGGGCAAGATGCAGGTCTTGCACTGATGGTCTAGCCACTGTACTGGGCAGCTATTGAATGCAATGGGCAGCAAGCGAGTGTACTGGGGGGCAAGATGCAGGTCTTGCACTGATGGTCTAGCCACTGTACTGGGCAGCTATTGAATGCAATGGGCAGCAAGCGAGTGTACTGGGGGGCAAGATGCAGGTCTTGCACTGATGGTCTAGCCACTGTACTGGGCAGCTATTGAATGCAATGGGCAGCAAGCGAGTGTACTGGGGGGCAAGATGCAGGTCTTGCACTGATGGTCTAGCCACTGTACTGGGCAGCTATTGAATGCAATGGGCAGCAAGCGAGTGTACTGGGGGGCAAGATGCAGGTCTTGCACTGATGGTCTAGCCACTGTACTGGGCAGCTATTGAATGCAATGGGCAGCAAGCGAGTGTACTGGGGGGCAAGATGCAGGTCTTGCACTGATGGTCTAGCCACTGTACTGGGCAGCTATTGAATGCAATGGGCAGCAAGCGAGTGTACTGGGGGGCAAGATGCAGGTCTTGCACTGATGGTCTAGCCACTGTACTGGGCAGCTATTGAATGCAATGGGCAGCAAGCGAGTGTACTGGGGGGCAAGATGCAGGTCTTGCACTGATGGTCTAGCCACTGTACTGGGCAGCTATTGAATGCAATGGGCAGCAAGCGAGTGTACTGGGGGGCAAGATGCAGGTCTTGCACTGATGGTCTAGCCACTGTACTGGGCAGCTATTGAATGCAATGGGCAGCAAGCGAGTGTACTGGGGGGCAAGATGCAGGTCTTGCACTGATGGTCTAGCCACTGTACTGGGCAGCTATTGAATGCAATGGGCAGCAAGCGAGTGTACTGGGGGGCAAGATGCAGGTCTTGCACTGATGGTCTAGCCACTGTACTGGGCAGCTATTGAATGCAATGGGCAGCAAGCGAGTGTACTGGGGGGCAAGATGCAGGTCTTGCACTGATGGTCTAGCCACTGTACTGGGCAGCTATTGAATGCAATGGGCAGCAAGCGAGTGTACTGGGGGGCAAGATGCAGGTCTTGCACTGATGGTCTAGCCACTGTACTGGGCAGCTATTGAATGCAATGGGCAGCAAGCGAGTGTACTGGGGGGCAAGATGCAGGTCTTGCACTGATGGTCTAGCCACTGTACTGGGCAGCTATTGAATGCAATGGGCAGCAAGCGAGTGTACTGGGGGGCAAGATGCAGGTCTTGCACTGATGGTCTAGCCACTGTACTGGGCAGCTATTGAATGCAATGGGCAGCAAGCGAGTGTACTGGGGGGCAAGATGCAGGTCTTGCACTGATGGTCTAGCCACTGTACTGGGCAGCTATTGAATGCAATGGGCAGCAAGCGAGTGTACTGGGGGGCAAGATGCAGGTCTTGCACTGATGGTCTAGCCACTGTACTGGGCAGCTATTGAATGCAATGGGCAGCAAGCGAGTGTACTGGGGGGCAAGATGCAGGTCTTGCACTGATGGTCTAGCCACTGTACTGGGCAGCTATTGAATGCAATGGGCAGCAAGCGAGTGTACTGGGGGGCAAGATGCAGGTCTTGCACTGATGGTCTAGCCACTGTACTGGGCAGCTATTGAATGCAATGGGCAGCAAGCGAGTGTACTGGGGGGCAAGATGCAGGTCTTGCACTGATGGTCTAGCCACTGTACTGGGCAGCTATTGAATGCAATGGGCAGCAAGCGAGTGTACTGGGGGGCAAGATGCAGGTCTTGCACTGATGGTCTAGCCACTGTACTGGGCAGCTATTGAATGCAATGGGCAGCAAGCGAGTGTACTGGGGGGCAAGATGCAGGTCTTGCACTGATGGTCTAGCCACTGTACTGGGCAGCTATTGAATGCAATGGGCAGCAAGCGAGTGTACTGGGGGCAAGATGCAGGTCTTGCACTGATGGTCTAGCCACTGTACTGGGCAGCTATTGAATGCAATGGGCAGCAAGCGAGTGTACTGGGGGGCAAGATGCAGGTCTTGCACTGATGGTCTAGCCACTGTACTGGGCAGCTATTGAATGCAATGGGCAGCAAGCGAGTGTACTGGGGGGCAAGATGCAGGTCTTGCACTGATGGTCTAGCCACTGTACTGGGCAGCTATTGAATGCAATGGGCAGCAAGCGAGTGTACTGGGGGGCAAGATGCAGGTCTTGCACTGATGGTCTAGCCACTGTACTGGGCAGCTATTGAATGCAATGGGCAGCAAGCGAGTGTACTGGGGGCAAGATGCAGGTCTTGCACTGATGGTCTAGCCACTGTACTGGGCAGCTATTGAATGCAATGGGCAGCAAGCGAGTGTACTGGGGGGCAAGATGCAGGTCTTGCACTGATGGTCTAGCCACTGTACTGGGCAGCTATTGAATGCAATGGGCAGCAAGCGAGTGTACTGGGGGGCAAGATGCAGGTCTTGCACTGATGGTCTAGCCACTGTACTGGGCAGCTATTGAATGCAATGGGCAGCAAGCGAGTGTACTGGGGGGCAAGATGCAGGTCTTGCACTGATGGTCTAGCCACTGTACTGGGCAGCTATTGAATGCAATGGGCAGCAAGCGAGTGTACTGGGGGGCAAGATGCAGGTCTTGCACTGATGGTCTAGCCACTGTACTGGGCAGCTATTGAATGCAATGGGCAGCAAGCGAGTGTACTGGGGGGCAAGATGCAGGTCTTGCACTGATGGTCTAGCCACTGTACTGGGCAGCTATTGAATGCAATGGGCAGCAAGCGAGTGTACTGGGGGGCAAGATGCAGGTCTTGCACTGATGGTCTAGCCACTGTACTGGGCAGCTATTGAATGCAATGGGCAGCAAGCGAGTGTACTGGGGGGCAAGATGCAGGTCTTGCACTGATGGTCTAGCCACTGTACTGGGCAGCTATTGAATGCAATGGGCAGCAAGCGAGTGTACTGGGGGGCAAGATGCAGGTCTTGCACTGATGGTCTAGCCACTGTACTGGGCAGCTATTGAATGCAATGGGCAGCAAGCGAGTGTACTGGGGGGCAAGATGCAGGTCTTGCACTGATGGTCTAGCCACTGTACTGGGCAGCTATTGAATGCAATGGGCAGCAAGCGAGTGTACTGGGGGGCAAGATGCAGGTCTTGCACTGATGGTCTAGCCACTGTACTGGGCAGCTATTGAATGCAATGGGCAGCAAGCGAGTGTACTGGGGGGCAAGATGCAGGTCTTGCACTGATGGTCTAGCCACTGTACTGGGCAGCTATTGAATGCAATGGGCAGCAAGCGAGTGTACTGGGGGGCAAGATGCAGGTCTTGCACTGATGGTCTAGCCACTGTACTGGGCAGCTATTGAATGCAATGGGCAGCAAGCGAGTGTACTGGGGGGCAAGATGCAGGTCTTGCACTGATGGTCTAGCCACTGTACTGGGCAGCTATTGAATGCAATGGGCAGCAAGCGAGTGTACTGGGGGGCAAGATGCAGGTCTTGCACTGATGGTCTAGCCACTGTACTGGGCAGCTATTGAATGCAATGGGCAGCAAGCGAGTGTACTGGGGGGCAAGATGCAGGTCTTGCACTGATGGTCTAGCCACTGTACTGGGCAGCTATTGAATGCAATGGGCAGCAAGCGAGTGTACTGGGGGGCAAGATGCAGGTCTTGCACTGATGGTCTAGCCACTGTACTGGGCAGCTATTGAATGCAATGGGCAGCAAGCGAGTGTACTGGGGGGCAAGATGCAGGTCTTGCACTGATGGTCTAGCCACTGTACTGGGCAGCTATTGAATGCAATGGGCAGCAAGCGAGTGTACTGGGGGGCAAGATGCAGGTCTTGCACTGATGGTCTAGCCACTGTACTGGGCAGCTATTGAATGCAATGGGCAGCAAGCGAGTGTACTGGGGGGCAAGATGCAGGTCTTGCACTGATGGTCTAGCCACTGTACTGGGCAGCTATTGAATGCAATGGGCAGCAAGCGAGTGTACTGGGGGGCAAGATGCAGGTCTTGCACTGATGGTCTAGCCACTGTACTGGGCAGCTATTGAATGCAATGGGCAGCAAGCGAGTGTACTGGGGGGCAAGATGCAGGTCTTGCACTGATGGTCTAGCCACTGTACTGGGCAGCTATTGAATGCAATGGGCAGCAAGCGAGTGTACTGGGGGGCAAGATGCAGGTCTTGCACTGATGGTCTAGCCACTGTACTGGGCAGCTATTGAATGCAATGGGCAGCAAGCGAGTGTACTGGGGGGCAAGATGCAGGTCTTGCACTGATGGTCTAGCCACTGTACTGGGCAGCTATTGAATGCAATGGGCAGCAAGCGAGTGTACTGGGGGGCAAGATGCAGGTCTTGCACTGATGGTCTAGCCACTGTACTGGGCAGCTATTGAATGCAATGGGCAGCAAGCGAGTGTACTGGGGGGCAAGATGCAGGTCTTGCACTGATGGTCTAGCCACTGTACTGGGCAGCTATTGAATGCAATGGGCAGCAAGCGAGTGTACTGGGGGGCAAGATGCAGGTCTTGCACTGATGGTCTAGCCACTGTACTGGGCAGCTATTGAATGCAATGGGCAGCAAGCGAGTGTACTGGGGGGCAAGATGCAGGTCTTGCACTGATGGTCTAGCCACTGTACTGGGCAGCTATTGAATGCAATGGGCAGCAAGCGAGTGTACTGGGGGGCAAGATGCAGGTCTTGCACTGATGGTCTAGCCACTGTACTGGGCAGCTATTGAATGCAATGGGCAGCAAGCGAGTGTACTGGGGGGCAAGATGCAGGTCTTGCACTGATGGTCTAGCCACTGTACTGGGCAGCTATTGAATGCAATGGGCAGCAAGCGAGTGTACTGGGGGGCAAGATGCAGGTCTTGCACTGATGGTCTAGCCACTGTACTGGGCAGCTATTGAATGCAATGGGCAGCAAGCGAGTGTACTGGGGGGCAAGATGCAGGTCTTGCACTGATGGTCTAGCCACTGTACTGGGCAGCTATTGAATGCAATGGGCAGCAAGCGAGTGTACTGGGGGGCAAGATGCAGGTCTTGCACTGATGGTCTAGCCACTGTACTGGGCAGCTATTGAATGCAATGGGCAGCAAGCGAGTGTACTGGGGGGCAAGATGCAGGTCTTGCACTGATGGTCTAGCCACTGTACTGGGCAGCTATTGAATGCAATGGGCAGCAAGCGAGTGTACTGGGGGGCAAGATGCAGGTCTTGCACTGATGGTCTAGCCACTGTACTGGGCAGCTATTGAATGCAATGGGCAGCAAGCGAGTGTACTGGGGGGCAAGATGCAGGTCTTGCACTGATGGTCTAGCCACTGTACTGGGCAGCTATTGAATGCAATGGGCAGCAAGCGAGTGTACTGGGGGGCAAGATGCAGGTCTTGCACTGATGGTCTAGCCACTGTACTGGGCAGCTATTGAATGCAATGGGCAGCAAGCGAGTGTACTGGGGGGCAAGATGCAGGTCTTGCACTGATGGTCTAGCCACTGTACTGGGCAGCTATTGAATGCAATGGGCAGCAAGCGAGTGTACTGGGGGGCAAGATGCAGGTCTTGCACTGATGGTCTAGCCACTGTACTGGGCAGCTATTGAATGCAATGGGCAGCAAGCGAGTGTACTGGGGGGCAAGATGCAGGTCTTGCACTGATGGTCTAGCCACTGTACTGGGCAGCTATTGAATGCAATGGGCAGCAAGCGAGTGTACTGGGGGGCAAGATGCAGGTCTTGCACTGATGGTCTAGCCACTGTACTGGGCAGCTATTGAATGCAATGGGCAGCAAGCGAGTGTACTGGGGGGCAAGATGCAGGTCTTGCACTGATGGTCTAGCCACTGTACTGGGCAGCTATTGAATGCAATGGGCAGCAAGCGAGTGTACTGGGGGGCAAGATGCAGGTCTTGCACTGATGGTCTAGCCACTGTACTGGGCAGCTATTGAATGCAATGGGCAGCAAGCGAGTGTACTGGGGGGCAAGATGCAGGTCTTGCACTGATGGTCTAGCCACTGTACTGGGCAGCTATTGAATGCAATGGGCAGCAAGCGAGTGTACTGGGGGGCAAGATGCAGGTCTTGCACTGATGGTCTAGCCACTGTACTGGGCAGCTATTGAATGCAATGGGCAGCAAGCGAGTGTACTGGGGGGCAAGATGCAGGTCTTGCACTGATGGTCTAGCCACTGTACTGGGCAGCTATTGAATGCAATGGGCAGCAAGCGAGTGTACTGGGGGGCAAGATGCAGGTCTTGCACTGATGGTCTAGCCACTGTACTGGGCAGCTATTGAATGCAATGGGCAGCAAGCGAGTGTACTGGGGGGCAAGATGCAGGTCTTGCACTGATGGTCTAGCCACTGTACTGGGCAGCTATTGAATGCAATGGGCAGCAAGCGAGTGTACTGGGGGGCAAGATGCAGGTCTTGCACTGATGGTCTAGCCACTGTACTGGGCAGCTATTGAATGCAATGGGCAGCAAGCGAGTGTACTGGGGGGCAAGATGCAGGTCTTGCACTGATGGTCTAGCCACTGTACTGGGCAGCTATTGAATGCAATGGGCAGCAAGCGAGTGTACTGGGGGGCAAGATGCAGGTCTTGCACTGATGGTCTAGCCACTGTACTGGGCAGCTATTGAATGCAATGGGCAGCAAGCGAGTGTACTGGGGGGCAAGATGCAGGTCTTGCACTGATGGTCTAGCCACTGTACTGGGCAGCTATTGAATGCAATGGGCAGCAAGCGAGTGTACTGGGGGGCAAGATGCAGGTCTTGCACTGATGGTCTAGCCACTGTACTGGGCAGCTATTGAATGCAATGGGCAGCAAGCGAGTGTACTGGGGGGCAAGATGCAGGTCTTGCACTGATGGTCTAGCCACTGTACTGGGCAGCTATTGAATGCAATGGGCAGCAAGCGAGTGTACTGGGGGGCAAGATGCAGGTCTTGCACTGATGGTCTAGCCACTGTACTGGGCAGCTATTGAATGCAATGGGCAGCAAGCGAGTGTACTGGGGGGCAAGATGCAGGTCTTGCACTGATGGTCTAGCCACTGTACTGGGCAGCTATTGAATGCAATGGGCAGCAAGCGAGTGTACTGGGGGGCAAGATGCAGGTCTTGCACTGATGGTCTAGCCACTGTACTGGGCAGCTATTGAATGCAATGGGCAGCAAGCGAGTGTACTGGGGGGCAAGATGCAGGTCTTGCACTGATGGTCTAGCCACTGTACTGGGCAGCTATTGAATGCAATGGGCAGCAAGCGAGTGTACTGGGGGGCAAGATGCAGGTCTTGCACTGATGGTCTAGCCACTGTACTGGGCAGCTATTGAATGCAATGGGCAGCAAGCGAGTGTACTGGGGGCAAGATGCAGGTCTTGCACTGATGGTCTAGCCACTGTACTGGGCAGCTATTGAATGCAATGGGCAGCAAGCGAGTGTACTGGGGGGCAAGATGCAGGTCTTGCACTGATGGTCTAGCCACTGTACTGGGCAGCTATTGAATGCAATGGGCAGCAAGCGAGTGTACTGGGGGGCAAGATGCAGGTCTTGCACTGATGGTCTAGCCACTGTACTGGGCAGCTATTGAATGCAATGGGCAGCAAGCGAGTGTACTGGGGGGCAAGATGCAGGTCTTGCACTGATGGTCTAGCCACTGTACTGGGCAGCTATTGAATGCAATGGGCAGCAAGCGAGTGTACTGGGGGGCAAGATGCAGGTCTTGCACTGATGGTCTAGCCACTGTACTGGGCAGCTATTGAATGCAATGGGCAGCAAGCGAGTGTACTGGGGGGCAAGATGCAGGTCTTGCACTGATGGTCTAGCCACTGTACTGGGCAGCTATTGAATGCAATGGGCAGCAAGCGAGTGTACTGGGGGGCAAGATGCAGGTCTTGCACTGATGGTCTAGCCACTGTACTGGGCAGCTATTGAATGCAATGGGCAGCAAGCGAGTGTACTGGGGGGCAAGATGCAGGTCTTGCACTGATGGTCTAGCCACTGTACTGGGCAGCTATTGAATGCAATGGGCAGCAAGCGAGTGTACTGGGGGGCAAGATGCAGGTCTTGCACTGATGGTCTAGCCACTGTACTGGGCAGCTATTGAATGCAATGGGCAGCAAGCGAGTGTACTGGGGGCAAGATGCAGGTCTTGCACTGATGGTCTAGCCACTGTACTGGGCAGCTATTGAATGCAATGGGCAGCAAGCGAGTGTACTGGGGGGCAAGATGCAGGTCTTGCACTGATGGTCTAGCCACTGTACTGGGCAGCTATTGAATGCAATGGGCAGCAAGCGAGTGTACTGGGGGGCAAGATGCAGGTCTTGCACTGATGGTCTAGCCACTGTACTGGGCAGCTATTGAATGCAATGGGCAGCAAGCGAGTGTACTGGGGGGCAAGATGCAGGTCTTGCACTGATGGTCTAGCCACTGTACTGGGCAGCTATTGAATGCAATGGGCAGCAAGCGAGTGTACTGGGGGGCAAGATGCAGGTCTTGCACTGATGGTCTAGCCACTGTACTGGGCAGCTATTGAATGCAATGGGCAGCAAGCGAGTGTACTGGGGGCAAGATGCAGGTCTTGCACTGATGGTCTAGCCACTGTACTGGGCAGCTATTGAATGCAATGGGCAGCAAGCGAGTGTACTGGGGGGCAAGATGCAGGTCTTGCACTGATGGTCTAGCCACTGTACTGGGCAGCTATTGAATGCAATGGGCAGCAAGCGAGTGTACTGGGGGGCAAGATGCAGGTCTTGCACTGATGGTCTAGCCACTGTACTGGGCAGCTATTGAATGCAATGGGCAGCAAGCGAGTGTACTGGGGGGCAAGATGCAGGTCTTGCACTGATGGTCTAGCCACTGTACTGGGCAGCTATTGAATGCAATGGGCAGCAAGCGAGTGTACTGGGGGGCAAGATGCAGGTCTTGCACTGATGGTCTAGCCACTGTACTGGGCAGCTATTGAATGCAATGGGCAGCAAGCGAGTGTACTGGGGGGCAAGATGCAGGTCTTGCACTGATGGTCTAGCCACTGTACTGGGCAGCTATTGAATGCAATGGGCAGCAAGCGAGTGTACTGGGGGGCAAGATGCAGGTCTTGCACTGATGGTCTAGCCACTGTACTGGGCAGCTATTGAATGCAATGGGCAGCAAGCGAGTGTACTGGGGGGCAAGATGCAGGTCTTGCACTGATGGTCTAGCCACTGTACTGGGCAGCTATTGAATGCAATGGGCAGCAAGCGAGTGTACTGGGGGGCAAGATGCAGGTCTTGCACTGATGGTCTAGCCACTGTACTGGGCAGCTATTGAATGCAATGGGCAGCAAGCGAGTGTACTGGGGGGCAAGATGCAGGTCTTGCACTGATGGTCTAGCCACTGTACTGGCAGCTATTGAATGCAATGGGCAGCAAGCGAGTGTACTGGGGGGCAAGATGCAGGTCTTGCACTGATGGTCTAGCCACTGTACTGGGCAGCTATTGAATGCAATGGGCAGCAAGCGAGTGTACTGGGGGGCAAGATGCAGGTCTTGCACTGATGGTCTAGCCACTGTACTGGGCAGCTATTGAATGCAATGGGCAGCAAGCGAGTGTACTGGGGGGCAAGATGCAGGTCTTGCACTGATGGTCTAGCCACTGTACTGGGCAGCTATTGAATGCAATGGGCAGCAAGCGAGTGTACTGGGGGGCAAGATGCAGGTCTTGCACTGATGGTCTAGCCACTGTACTGGGCAGCTATTGAATGCAATGGGCAGCAAGCGAGTGTACTGGGGGGCAAGATGCAGGTCTTGCACTGATGGTCTAGCCACTGTACTGGGCAGCTATTGAATGCAATGGGCAGCAAGCGAGTGTACTGGGGGGCAAGATGCAGGTCTTGCACTGATGGTCTAGCCACTGTACTGGGCAGCTATTGAATGCAATGGGCAGCAAGCGAGTGTACTGGGGGGCAAGATGCAGGTCTTGCACTGATGGTCTAGCCACTGTACTGGGCAGCTATTGAATGCAATGGGCAGCAAGCGAGTGTACTGGGGGGCAAGATGCAGGTCTTGCACTGATGGTCTAGCCACTGTACTGGGCAGCTATTGAATGCAATGGGCAGCAAGCGAGTGTACTGGGGGGCAAGATGCAGGTCTTGCACTGATGGTCTAGCCACTGTACTGGGCAGCTATTGAATGCAATGGGCAGCAAGCGAGTGTACTGGGGGGCAAGATGCAGGTCTTGCACTGATGGTCTAGCCACTGTACTGGGCAGCTATTGAATGCAATGGGCAGCAAGCGAGTGTACTGGGGGGCAAGATGCAGGTCTTGCACTGATGGTCTAGCCACTGTACTGGGCAGCTATTGAATGCAATGGGCAGCAAGCGAGTGTACTGGGGGGCAAGATGCAGGTCTTGCACTGATGGTCTAGCCACTGTACTGGGCAGCTATTGAATGCAATGGGCAGCAAGCGAGTGTACTGGGGGGCAAGATGCAGGTCTTGCACTGATGGTCTAGCCACTGTACTGGGCAGCTATTGAATGCAATGGGCAGCAAGCGAGTGTACTGGGGGGCAAGATGCAGGTCTTGCACTGATGGTCTAGCCACTGTACTGGGCAGCTATTGAATGCAATGGGCAGCAAGCGAGTGTACTGGGGGGCAAGATGCAGGTCTTGCACTGATGGTCTAGCCACTGTACTGGGCAGCTATTGAATGCAATGGGCAGCAAGCGAGTGTACTGGGGGCAAGATGCAGGTCTTGCACTGATGGTCTAGCCACTGTACTGGGCAGCTATTGAATGCAATGGGCAGCAAGCGAGTGTACTGGGGGGCAAGATGCAGGTCTTGCACTGATGGTCTAGCCACTGTACTGGGCAGCTATTGAATGCAATGGGCAGCAAGCGAGTGTACTGGGGGGCAAGATGCAGGTCTTGCACTGATGGTCTAGCCACTGTACTGGGCAGCTATTGAATGCAATGGGCAGCAAGCGAGTGTACTGGGGGCAAGATGCAGGTCTTGCACTGATGGTCTAGCCACTGTACTGGGCAGCTATTGAATGCAATGGGCAGCAAGCGAGTGTACTGGGGGGCAAGATGCAGGTCTTGCACTGATGGTCTAGCCACTGTACTGGGCAGCTATTGAATGCAATGGGCAGCAAGCGAGTGTACTGGGGGGCAAGATGCAGGTCTTGCACTGATGGTCTAGCCACTGTACTGGGCAGCTATTGAATGCAATGGGCAGCAAGCGAGTGTACTGGGGGCAAGATGCAGGTCTTGCACTGATGGTCTAGCCACTGTACTGGGCAGCTATTGAATGCAATGGGCAGCAAGCGAGTGTACTGGGGGGCAAGATGCAGGTCTTGCACTGATGGTCTAGCCACTGTACTGGGCAGCTATTGAATGCAATGGGCAGCAAGCGAGTGTACTGGGGGGCAAGATGCAGGTCTTGCACTGATGGTCTAGCCACTGTACTGGGCAGCTATTGAATGCAATGGGCAGCAAGCGAGTGTACTGGGGGGCAAGATGCAGGTCTTGCACTGATGGTCTAGCCACTGTACTGGGCAGCTATTGAATGCAATGGGCAGCAAGCGAGTGTACTGGGGGGCAAGATGCAGGTCTTGCACTGATGGTCTAGCCACTGTACTGGGCAGCTATTGAATGCAATGGGCAGCAAGCGAGTGTACTGGGGGGCAAGATGCAGGTCTTGCACTGATGGTCTAGCCACTGTACTGGGCAGCTATTGAATGCAATGGGCAGCAAGCGAGTGTACTGGGGGCAAGATGCAGGTCTTGCACTGATGGTCTAGCCACTGTACTGGGCAGCTATTGAATGCAATGGGCAGCAAGCGAGTGTACTGGGGGGCAAGATGCAGGTCTTGCACTGATGGTCTAGCCACTGTACTGGGCAGCTATTGAATGCAATGGGCAGCAAGCGAGTGTACTGGGGGCAAGATGCAGGTCTTGCACTGATGGTCTAGCCACTGTACTGGGCAGCTATTGAATGCAATGGGCAGCAAGCGAGTGTACTGGGGGCAAGATGCAGGTCTTGCACTGATGGTCTAGCCACTGTACTGGGCAGCTATTGAATGCAATGGGCAGCAAGCGAGTGTACTGGGGGGCAAGATGCAGGTCTTGCACTGATGGTCTAGCCACTGTACTGGGCAGCTATTGAATGCAATGGGCAGCAAGCGAGTGTACTGGGGGGCAAGATGCAGGTCTTGCACTGATGGTCTAGCCACTGTACTGGGCAGCTATTGAATGCAATGGGCAGCAAGCGAGTGTACTGGGGGGCAAGATGCAGGTCTTGCACTGATGGTCTAGCCACTGTACTGGGCAGCTATTGAATGCAATGGGCAGCAAGCGAGTGTACTGGGGGGCAAGATGCAGGTCTTGCACTGATGGTCTAGCCACTGTACTGGGCAGCTATTGAATGCAATGGGCAGCAAGCGAGTGTACTGGGGGCAAGATGCAGGTCTTGCACTGATGGTCTAGCCACTGTACTGGGCAGCTATTGAATGCAATGGGCAGCAAGCGAGTGTACTGGGGGGCAAGATGCAGGTCTTGCACTGATGGTCTAGCCACTGTACTGGGCAGCTATTGAATGCAATGGGCAGCAAGCGAGTGTACTGGGGGGCAAGATGCAGGTCTTGCACTGATGGTCTAGCCACTGTACTGGGCAGCTATTGAATGCAATGGGCAGCAAGCGAGTGTACTGGGGGCAAGATGCAGGTCTTGCACTGATGGTCTAGCCACTGTACTGGGCAGCTATTGAATGCAATGGGCAGCAAGCGAGTGTACTGGGGGGCAAGATGCAGGTCTTGCACTGATGGTCTAGCCACTGTACTGGGCAGCTATTGAATGCAATGGGCAGCAAGCGAGTGTACTGGGGGGCAAGATGCAGGTCTTGCACTGATGGTCTAGCCACTGTACTGGGCAGCTATTGAATGCAATGGGCAGCAAGCGAGTGTACTGGGGGCAAGATGCAGGTCTTGCACTGATGGTCTAGCCACTGTACTGGGCAGCTATTGAATGCAATGGGCAGCAAGCGAGTGTACTGGGGGGCAAGATGCAGGTCTTGCACTGATGGTCTAGCCACTGTACTGGGCAGCTATTGAATGCAATGGGCAGCAAGCGAGTGTACTGGGGGGCAAGATGCAGGTCTTGCACTGATGGTCTAGCCACTGTACTGGGCAGCTATTGAATGCAATGGGCAGCAAGCGAGTGTACTGGGGGGCAAGATGCAGGTCTTGCACTGATGGTCTAGCCACTGTACTGGGCAGCTATTGAATGCAATGGGCAGCAAGCGAGTGTACTGGGGGGCAAGATGCAGGTCTTGCACTGATGGTCTAGCCACTGTACTGGGCAGCTATTGAATGCAATGGGCAGCAAGCGAGTGTACTGGGGGGCAAGATGCAGGTCTTGCACTGATGGTCTAGCCACTGTACTGGGCAGCTATTGAATGCAATGGGCAGCAAGCGAGTGTACTGGGGGGCAAGATGCAGGTCTTGCACTGATGGTCTAGCCACTGTACTGGGCAGCTATTGAATGCAATGGGCAGCAAGCGAGTGTACTGGGGGGCAAGATGCAGGTCTTGCACTGATGGTCTAGCCACTGTACTGGGCAGCTATTGAATGCAATGGGCAGCAAGCGAGTGTACTGGGGGGCAAGATGCAGGTCTTGCACTGATGGTCTAGCCACTGTACTGGGCAGCTATTGAATGCAATGGGCAGCAAGCGAGTGTACTGGGGGGCAAGATGCAGGTCTTGCACTGATGGTCTAGCCACTGTACTGGGCAGCTATTGAATGCAATGGGCAGCAAGCGAGTGTACTGGGGGGCAAGATGCAGGTCTTGCACTGATGGTCTAGCCACTGTACTGGGCAGCTATTGAATGCAATGGGCAGCAAGCGAGTGTACTGGGGGGCAAGATGCAGGTCTTGCACTGATGGTCTAGCCACTGTACTGGGCAGCTATTGAATGCAATGGGCAGCAAGCGAGTGTACTGGGGGCAAGATGCAGGTCTTGCACTGATGGTCTAGCCACTGTACTGGGCAGCTATTGAATGCAATGGGCAGCAAGCGAGTGTACTGGGGGGCAAGATGCAGGTCTTGCACTGATGGTCTAGCCACTGTACTGGGCAGCTATTGAATGCAATGGGCAGCAAGCGAGTGTACTGGGGGGCAAGATGCAGGTCTTGCACTGATGGTCTAGCCACTGTACTGGGCAGCTATTGAATGCAATGGGCAGCAAGCGAGTGTACTGGGGGGCAAGATGCAGGTCTTGCACTGATGGTCTAGCCACTGTACTGGGCAGCTATTGAATGCAATGGGCAGCAAGCGAGTGTACTGGGGGGCAAGATGCAGGTCTTGCACTGATGGTCTAGCCACTGTACTGGGCAGCTATTGAATGCAATGGGCAGCAAGCGAGTGTACTGGGGGGCAAGATGCAGGTCTTGCACTGATGGTCTAGCCACTGTACTGGGCAGCTATTGAATGCAATGGGCAGCAAGCGAGTGTACTGGGGGGCAAGATGCAGGTCTTGCACTGATGGTCTAGCCACTGTACTGGGCAGCTATTGAATGCAATGGGCAGCAAGCGAGTGTACTGGGGGGCAAGATGCAGGTCTTGCACTGATGGTCTAGCCACTGTACTGGGCAGCTATTGAATGCAATGGGCAGCAAGCGAGTGTACTGGGGGGCAAGATGCAGGTCTTGCACTGATGGTCTAGCCACTGTACTGGGCAGCTATTGAATGCAATGGGCAGCAAGCGAGTGTACTGGGGGGCAAGATGCAGGTCTTGCACTGATGGTCTAGCCACTGTACTGGGCAGCTATTGAATGCAATGGGCAGCAAGCGAGTGTACTGGGGGGCAAGATGCAGGTCTTGCACTGATGGTCTAGCCACTGTACTGGGCAGCTATTGAATGCAATGGGCAGCAAGCGAGTGTACTGGGGGGCAAGATGCAGGTCTTGCACTGATGGTCTAGCCACTGTACTGGGCAGCTATTGAATGCAATGGGCAGCAAGCGAGTGTACTGGGGGGCAAGATGCAGGTCTTGCACTGATGGTCTAGCCACTGTACTGGGCAGCTATTGAATGCAATGGGCAGCAAGCGAGTGTACTGGGGGGCAAGATGCAGGTCTTGCACTGATGGTCTAGCCACTGTACTGGGCAGCTATTGAATGCAATGGGCAGCAAGCGAGTGTACTGGGGGGCAAGATGCAGGTCTTGCACTGATGGTCTAGCCACTGTACTGGGCAGCTATTGAATGCAATGGGCAGCAAGCGAGTGTACTGGGGGGCAAGATGCAGGTCTTGCACTGATGGTCTAGCCACTGTACTGGGCAGCTATTGAATGCAATGGGCAGCAAGCGAGTGTACTGGGGGGCAAGATGCAGGTCTTGCACTGATGGTCTAGCCACTGTACTGGGCAGCTATTGAATGCAATGGGCAGCAAGCGAGTGTACTGGGGGGCAAGATGCAGGTCTTGCACTGATGGTCTAGCCACTGTACTGGGCAGCTATTGAATGCAATGGGCAGCAAGCGAGTGTACTGGGGGCAAGATGCAGGTCTTGCACTGATGGTCTAGCCACTGTACTGGGCAGCTATTGAATGCAATGGGCAGCAAGCGAGTGTACTGGGGGGCAAGATGCAGGTCTTGCACTGATGGTCTAGCCACTGTACTGGGCAGCTATTGAATGCAATGGGCAGCAAGCGAGTGTACTGGGGGGCAAGATGCAGGTCTTGCACTGATGGTCTAGCCACTGTACTGGGCAGCTATTGAATGCAATGGGCAGCAAGCGAGTGTACTGGGGGCAAGATGCAGGTCTTGCACTGATGGTCTAGCCACTGTACTGGGCAGCTATTGAATGCAATGGGCAGCAAGCGAGTGTACTGGGGGGCAAGATGCAGGTCTTGCACTGATGGTCTAGCCACTGTACTGGGCAGCTATTGAATGCAATGGGCAGCAAGCGAGTGTACTGGGGGGCAAGATGCAGGTCTTGCACTGATGGTCTAGCCACTGTACTGGGCAGCTATTGAATGCAATGGGCAGCAAGCGAGTGTACTGGGGGGCAAGATGCAGGTCTTGCACTGATGGTCTAGCCACTGTACTGGGCAGCTATTGAATGCAATGGGCAGCAAGCGAGTGTACTGGGGGCAAGATGCAGGTCTTGCACTGATGGTCTAGCCACTGTACTGGGCAGCTATTGAATGCAATGGGCAGCAAGCGAGTGTACTGGGGGGCAAGATGCAGGTCTTGCACTGATGGTCTAGCCACTGTACTGGGCAGCTATTGAATGCAATGGGCAGCAAGCGAGTGTACTGGGGGGCAAGATGCAGGTCTTGCACTGATGGTCTAGCCACTGTACTGGGCAGCTATTGAATGCAATGGGCAGCAAGCGAGTGTACTGGGGGGCAAGATGCAGGTCTTGCACTGATGGTCTAGCCACTGTACTGGGCAGCTATTGAATGCAATGGGCAGCAAGCGAGTGTACTGGGGGGCAAGATGCAGGTCTTGCACTGATGGTCTAGCCACTGTACTGGGCAGCTATTGAATGCAATGGGCAGCAAGCGAGTGTACTGGGGGGCAAGATGCAGGTCTTGCACTGATGGTCTAGCCACTGTACTGGGCAGCTATTGAATGCAATGGGCAGCAAGCGAGTGTACTGGGGGGCAAGATGCAGGTCTTGCACTGATGGTCTAGCCACTGTACTGGGCAGCTATTGAATGCAATGGGCAGCAAGCGAGTGTACTGGGGGGCAAGATGCAGGTCTTGCACTGATGGTCTAGCCACTGTACTGGGCAGCTATTGAATGCAATGGGCAGCAAGCGAGTGTACTGGGGGGCAAGATGCAGGTCTTGCACTGATGGTCTAGCCACTGTACTGGGCAGCTATTGAATGCAATGGGCAGCAAGCGAGTGTACTGGGGGGCAAGATGCAGGTCTTGCACTGATGGTCTAGCCACTGTACTGGGCAGCTATTGAATGCAATGGGCAGCAAGCGAGTGTACTGGGGGGCAAGATGCAGGTCTTGCACTGATGGTCTAGCCACTGTACTGGGCAGCTATTGAATGCAATGGGCAGCAAGCGAGTGTACTGGGGGGCAAGATGCAGGTCTTGCACTGATGGTCTAGCCACTGTACTGGGCAGCTATTGAATGCAATGGGCAGCAAGCGAGTGTACTGGGGGGCAAGATGCAGGTCTTGCACTGATGGTCTAGCCACTGTACTGGGCAGCTATTGAATGCAATGGGCAGCAAGCGAGTGTACTGGGGGCAAGATGCAGGTCTTGCACTGATGGTCTAGCCACTGTACTGGGCAGCTATTGAATGCAATGGGCAGCAAGCGAGTGTACTGGGGGGCAAGATGCAGGTCTTGCACTGATGGTCTAGCCACTGTACTGGGCAGCTATTGAATGCAATGGGCAGCAAGCGAGTGTACTGGGGGGCAAGATGCAGGTCTTGCACTGATGGTCTAGCCACTGTACTGGGCAGCTATTGAATGCAATGGGCAGCAAGCGAGTGTACTGGGGGGCAAGATGCAGGTCTTGCACTGATGGTCTAGCCACTGTACTGGGCAGCTATTGAATGCAATGGGCAGCAAGCGAGTGTACTGGGGGGCAAGATGCAGGTCTTGCACTGATGGTCTAGCCACTGTACTGGGCAGCTATTGAATGCAATGGGCAGCAAGCGAGTGTACTGGGGGGCAAGATGCAGGTCTTGCACTGATGGTCTAGCCACTGTACTGGGCAGCTATTGAATGCAATGGGCAGCAAGCGAGTGTACTGGGGGGCAAGATGCAGGTCTTGCACTGATGGTCTAGCCACTGTACTGGGCAGCTATTGAATGCAATGGGCAGCAAGCGAGTGTACTGGGGGGCAAGATGCAGGTCTTGCACTGATGGTCTAGCCACTGTACTGGGCAGCTATTGAATGCAATGGGCAGCAAGCGAGTGTACTGGGGGGCAAGATGCAGGTCTTGCACTGATGGTCTAGCCACTGTACTGGGCAGCTATTGAATGCAATGGGCAGCAAGCGAGTGTACTGGGGGGCAAGATGCAGGTCTTGCACTGATGGTCTAGCCACTGTACTGGGCAGCTATTGAATGCAATGGGCAGCAAGCGAGTGTACTGGGGGGCAAGATGCAGGTCTTGCACTGATGGTCTAGCCACTGTACTGGGCAGCTATTGAATGCAATGGGCAGCAAGCGAGTGTACTGGGGGGCAAGATGCAGGTCTTGCACTGATGGTCTAGCCACTGTACTGGGCAGCTATTGAATGCAATGGGCAGCAAGCGAGTGTACTGGGGGGCAAGATGCAGGTCTTGCACTGATGGTCTAGCCACTGTACTGGGCAGCTATTGAATGCAATGGGCAGCAAGCGAGTGTACTGGGGGGCAAGATGCAGGTCTTGCACTGATGGTCTAGCCACTGTACTGGGCAGCTATTGAATGCAATGGGCAGCAAGCGAGTGTACTGGGGGGCAAGATGCAGGTCTTGCACTGATGGTCTAGCCACTGTACTGGGCAGCTATTGAATGCAATGGGCAGCAAGCGAGTGTACTGGGGGGCAAGATGCAGGTCTTGCACTGATGGTCTAGCCACTGTACTGGGCAGCTATTGAATGCAATGGGCAGCAAGCGAGTGTACTGGGGGGCAAGATGCAGGTCTTGCACTGATGGTCTAGCCACTGTACTGGGCAGCTATTGAATGCAATGGGCAGCAAGCGAGTGTACTGGGGGGCAAGATGCAGGTCTTGCACTGATGGTCTAGCCACTGTACTGGGCAGCTATTGAATGCAATGGGCAGCAAGCGAGTGTACTGGGGGGCAAGATGCAGGTCTTGCACTGATGGTCTAGCCACTGTACTGGGCAGCTATTGAATGCAATGGGCAGCAAGCGAGTGTACTGGGGGGCAAGATGCAGGTCTTGCACTGATGGTCTAGCCACTGTACTGGGCAGCTATTGAATGCAATGGGCAGCAAGCGAGTGTACTGGGGGGCAAGATGCAGGTCTTGCACTGATGGTCTAGCCACTGTACTGGGCAGCTATTGAATGCAATGGGCAGCAAGCGAGTGTACTGGGGGGCAAGATGCAGGTCTTGCACTGATGGTCTAGCCACTGTACTGGGCAGCTATTGAATGCAATGGGCAGCAAGCGAGTGTACTGGGGGGCAAGATGCAGGTCTTGCACTGATGGTCTAGCCACTGTACTGGGCAGCTATTGAATGCAATGGGCAGCAAGCGAGTGTACTGGGGGGCAAGATGCAGGTCTTGCACTGATGGTCTAGCCACTGTACTGGGCAGCTATTGAATGCAATGGGCAGCAAGCGAGTGTACTGGGGGGCAAGATGCAGGTCTTGCACTGATGGTCTAGCCACTGTACTGGGCAGCTATTGAATGCAATGGGCAGCAAGCGAGTGTACTGGGGGGCAAGATGCAGGTCTTGCACTGATGGTCTAGCCACTGTACTGGGCAGCTATTGAATGCAATGGGCAGCAAGCGAGTGTACTGGGGGGCAAGATGCAGGTCTTGCACTGATGGTCTAGCCACTGTACTGGGCAGCTATTGAATGCAATGGGCAGCAAGCGAGTGTACTGGGGGGCAAGATGCAGGTCTTGCACTGATGGTCTAGCCACTGTACTGGGCAGCTATTGAATGCAATGGGCAGCAAGCGAGTGTACTGGGGGGCAAGATGCAGGTCTTGCACTGATGGTCTAGCCACTGTACTGGGCAGCTATTGAATGCAATGGGCAGCAAGCGAGTGTACTGGGGGGCAAGATGCAGGTCTTGCACTGATGGTCTAGCCACTGTACTGGGCAGCTATTGAATGCAATGGGCAGCAAGCGAGTGTACTGGGGGGCAAGATGCAGGTCTTGCACTGATGGTCTAGCCACTGTACTGGGCAGCTATTGAATGCAATGGGCAGCAAGCGAGTGTACTGGGGGGCAAGATGCAGGTCTTGCACTGATGGTCTAGCCACTGTACTGGGCAGCTATTGAATGCAATGGGCAGCAAGCGAGTGTACTGGGGGGCAAGATGCAGGTCTTGCACTGATGGTCTAGCCACTGTACTGGGCAGCTATTGAATGCAATGGGCAGCAAGCGAGTGTACTGGGGGGCAAGATGCAGGTCTTGCACTGATGGTCTAGCCACTGTACTGGGCAGCTATTGAATGCAATGGGCAGCAAGCGAGTGTACTGGGGGGCAAGATGCAGGTCTTGCACTGATGGTCTAGCCACTGTACTGGGCAGCTATTGAATGCAATGGGCAGCAAGCGAGTGTACTGGGGGGCAAGATGCAGGTCTTGCACTGATGGTCTAGCCACTGTACTGGGCAGCTATTGAATGCAATGGGCAGCAAGCGAGTGTACTGGGGGGCAAGATGCAGGTCTTGCACTGATGGTCTAGCCACTGTACTGGGCAGCTATTGAATGCAATGGGCAGCAAGCGAGTGTACTGGGGGGCAAGATGCAGGTCTTGCACTGATGGTCTAGCCACTGTACTGGGCAGCTATTGAATGCAATGGGCAGCAAGCGAGTGTACTGGGGGGCAAGATGCAGGTCTTGCACTGATGGTCTAGCCACTGTACTGGGCAGCTATTGAATGCAATGGGCAGCAAGCGAGTGTACTGGGGGGCAAGATGCAGGTCTTGCACTGATGGTCTAGCCACTGTACTGGGCAGCTATTGAATGCAATGGGCAGCAAGCGAGTGTACTGGGGGGCAAGATGCAGGTCTTGCACTGATGGTCTAGCCACTGTACTGGGCAGCTATTGAATGCAATGGGCAGCAAGCGAGTGTACTGGGGGGCAAGATGCAGGTCTTGCACTGATGGTCTAGCCACTGTACTGGGCAGCTATTGAATGCAATGGGCAGCAAGCGAGTGTACTGGGGGGCAAGATGCAGGTCTTGCACTGATGGTCTAGCCACTGTACTGGGCAGCTATTGAATGCAATGGGCAGCAAGCGAGTGTACTGGGGGGCAAGATGCAGGTCTTGCACTGATGGTCTAGCCACTGTACTGGGCAGCTATTGAATGCAATGGGCAGCAAGCGAGTGTACTGGGGGGCAAGATGCAGGTCTTGCACTGATGGTCTAGCCACTGTACTGGGCAGCTATTGAATGCAATGGGCAGCAAGCGAGTGTACTGGGGGGCAAGATGCAGGTCTTGCACTGATGGTCTAGCCACTGTACTGGGCAGCTATTGAATGCAATGGGCAGCAAGCGAGTGTACTGGGGGGCAAGATGCAGGTCTTGCACTGATGGTCTAGCCACTGTACTGGGCAGCTATTGAATGCAATGGGCAGCAAGCGAGTGTACTGGGGGGCAAGATGCAGGTCTTGCACTGATGGTCTAGCCACTGTACTGGGCAGCTATTGAATGCAATGGGCAGCAAGCGAGTGTACTGGGGGGCAAGATGCAGGTCTTGCACTGATGGTCTAGCCACTGTACTGGGCAGCTATTGAATGCAATGGGCAGCAAGCGAGTGTACTGGGGGGCAAGATGCAGGTCTTGCACTGATGGTCTAGCCACTGTACTGGGCAGCTATTGAATGCAATGGGCAGCAAGCGAGTGTACTGGGGGGCAAGATGCAGGTCTTGCACTGATGGTCTAGCCACTGTACTGGGCAGCTATTGAATGCAATGGGCAGCAAGCGAGTGTACTGGGGGGCAAGATGCAGGTCTTGCACTGATGGTCTAGCCACTGTACTGGGCAGCTATTGAATGCAATGGGCAGCAAGCGAGTGTACTGGGGGGCAAGATGCAGGTCTTGCACTGATGGTCTAGCCACTGTACTGGGCAGCTATTGAATGCAATGGGCAGCAAGCGAGTGTACTGGGGGGCAAGATGCAGGTCTTGCACTGATGGTCTAGCCACTGTACTGGGCAGCTATTGAATGCAATGGGCAGCAAGCGAGTGTACTGGGGGGCAAGATGCAGGTCTTGCACTGATGGTCTAGCCACTGTACTGGGCAGCTATTGAATGCAATGGGCAGCAAGCGAGTGTACTGGGGGGCAAGATGCAGGTCTTGCACTGATGGTCTAGCCACTGTACTGGGCAGCTATTGAATGCAATGGGCAGCAAGCGAGTGTACTGGGGGGCAAGATGCAGGTCTTGCACTGATGGTCTAGCCACTGTACTGGGCAGCTATTGAATGCAATGGGCAGCAAGCGAGTGTACTGGGGGGCAAGATGCAGGTCTTGCACTGATGGTCTAGCCACTGTACTGGGCAGCTATTGAATGCAATGGGCAGCAAGCGAGTGTACTGGGGGGCAAGATGCAGGTCTTGCACTGATGGTCTAGCCACTGTACTGGGCAGCTATTGAATGCAATGGGCAGCAAGCGAGTGTACTGGGGGGCAAGATGCAGGTCTTGCACTGATGGTCTAGCCACTGTACTGGGCAGCTATTGAATGCAATGGGCAGCAAGCGAGTGTACTGGGGGGCAAGATGCAGGTCTTGCACTGATGGTCTAGCCACTGTACTGGGCAGCTATTGAATGCAATGGGCAGCAAGCGAGTGTACTGGGGGGCAAGATGCAGGTCTTGCACTGATGGTCTAGCCACTGTACTGGGCAGCTATTGAATGCAATGGGCAGCAAGCGAGTGTACTGGGGGGCAAGATGCAGGTCTTGCACTGATGGTCTAGCCACTGTACTGGGCAGCTATTGAATGCAATGGGCAGCAAGCGAGTGTACTGGGGGGCAAGATGCAGGTCTTGCACTGATGGTCTAGCCACTGTACTGGGCAGCTATTGAATGCAATGGGCAGCAAGCGAGTGTACTGGGGGGCAAGATGCAGGTCTTGCACTGATGGTCTAGCCACTGTACTGGGCAGCTATTGAATGCAATGGGCAGCAAGCGAGTGTACTGGGGGGCAAGATGCAGGTCTTGCACTGATGGTCTAGCCACTGTACTGGGCAGCTATTGAATGCAATGGGCAGCAAGCGAGTGTACTGGGGGGCAAGATGCAGGTCTTGCACTGATGGTCTAGCCACTGTACTGGGCAGCTATTGAATGCAATGGGCAGCAAGCGAGTGTACTGGGGGGCAAGATGCAGGTCTTGCACTGATGGTCTAGCCACTGTACTGGGCAGCTATTGAATGCAATGGGCAGCAAGCGAGTGTACTGGGGGGCAAGATGCAGGTCTTGCACTGATGGTCTAGCCACTGTACTGGGCAGCTATTGAATGCAATGGGCAGCAAGCGAGTGTACTGGGGGGCAAGATGCAGGTCTTGCACTGATGGTCTAGCCACTGTACTGGGCAGCTATTGAATGCAATGGGCAGCAAGCGAGTGTACTGGGGGGCAAGATGCAGGTCTTGCACTGATGGTCTAGCCACTGTACTGGGCAGCTATTGAATGCAATGGGCAGCAAGCGAGTGTACTGGGGGGCAAGATGCAGGTCTTGCACTGATGGTCTAGCCACTGTACTGGGCAGCTATTGAATGCAATGGGCAGCAAGCGAGTGTACTGGGGGGCAAGATGCAGGTCTTGCACTGATGGTCTAGCCACTGTACTGGGCAGCTATTGAATGCAATGGGCAGCAAGCGAGTGTACTGGGGGGCAAGATGCAGGTCTTGCACTGATGGTCTAGCCACTGTACTGGGCAGCTATTGAATGCAATGGGCAGCAAGCGAGTGTACTGGGGGGCAAGATGCAGGTCTTGCACTGATGGTCTAGCCACTGTACTGGGCAGCTATTGAATGCAATGGGCAGCAAGCGAGTGTACTGGGGGGCAAGATGCAGGTCTTGCACTGATGGTCTAGCCACTGTACTGGGCAGCTATTGAATGCAATGGGCAGCAAGCGAGTGTACTGGGGGGCAAGATGCAGGTCTTGCACTGATGGTCTAGCCACTGTACTGGGCAGCTATTGAATGCAATGGGCAGCAAGCGAGTGTACTGGGGGGCAAGATGCAGGTCTTGCACTGATGGTCTAGCCACTGTACTGGGCAGCTATTGAATGCAATGGGCAGCAAGCGAGTGTACTGGGGGGCAAGATGCAGGTCTTGCACTGATGGTCTAGCCACTGTACTGGGCAGCTATTGAATGCAATGGGCAGCAAGCGAGTGTACTGGGGGGCAAGATGCAGGTCTTGCACTGATGGTCTAGCCACTGTACTGGGCAGCTATTGAATGCAATGGGCAGCAAGCGAGTGTACTGGGGGGCAAGATGCAGGTCTTGCACTGATGGTCTAGCCACTGTACTGGGCAGCTATTGAATGCAATGGGCAGCAAGCGAGTGTACTGGGGGGCAAGATGCAGGTCTTGCACTGATGGTCTAGCCACTGTACTGGGCAGCTATTGAATGCAATGGGCAGCAAGCGAGTGTACTGGGGGGCAAGATGCAGGTCTTGCACTGATGGTCTAGCCACTGTACTGGGCAGCTATTGAATGCAATGGGCAGCAAGCGAGTGTACTGGGGGGCAAGATGCAGGTCTTGCACTGATGGTCTAGCCACTGTACTGGGCAGCTATTGAATGCAATGGGCAGCAAGCGAGTGTACTGGGGGGCAAGATGCAGGTCTTGCACTGATGGTCTAGCCACTGTACTGGGCAGCTATTGAATGCAATGGGCAGCAAGCGAGTGTACTGGGGGGCAAGATGCAGGTCTTGCACTGATGGTCTAGCCACTGTACTGGGCAGCTATTGAATGCAATGGGCAGCAAGCGAGTGTACTGGGGGGCAAGATGCAGGTCTTGCACTGATGGTCTAGCCACTGTACTGGGCAGCTATTGAATGCAATGGGCAGCAAGCGAGTGTACTGGGGGGCAAGATGCAGGTCTTGCACTGATGGTCTAGCCACTGTACTGGGCAGCTATTGAATGCAATGGGCAGCAAGCGAGTGTACTGGGGGGCAAGATGCAGGTCTTGCACTGATGGTCTAGCCACTGTACTGGGCAGCTATTGAATGCAATGGGCAGCAAGCGAGTGTACTGGGGGGCAAGATGCAGGTCTTGCACTGATGGTCTAGCCACTGTACTGGGCAGCTATTGAATGCAATGGGCAGCAAGCGAGTGTACTGGGGGGCAAGATGCAGGTCTTGCACTGATGGTCTAGCCACTGTACTGGGCAGCTATTGAATGCAATGGGCAGCAAGCGAGTGTACTGGGGGGCAAGATGCAGGTCTTGCACTGATGGTCTAGCCACTGTACTGGGCAGCTATTGAATGCAATGGGCAGCAAGCGAGTGTACTGGGGGGCAAGATGCAGGTCTTGCACTGATGGTCTAGCCACTGTACTGGGCAGCTATTGAATGCAATGGGCAGCAAGCGAGTGTACTGGGGGGCAAGATGCAGGTCTTGCACTGATGGTCTAGCCACTGTACTGGGCAGCTATTGAATGCAATGGGCAGCAAGCGAGTGTACTGGGGGGGCAAGATGCAGGTCTTGCACTGATGGTCTAGCCACTGTACTGGGCAGCTATTGAATGCAATGGGCAGCAAGCGAGTGTACTGGGGGGCAAGATGCAGGTCTTGCACTGATGGTCTAGCCACTGTACTGGGCAGCTATTGAATGCAATGGGCAGCAAGCGAGTGTACTGGGGGGCAAGATGCAGGTCTTGCACTGATGGTCTAGCCACTGTACTGGGCAGCTATTGAATGCAATGGGCAGCAAGCGAGTGTACTGGGGGGCAAGATGCAGGTCTTGCACTGATGGTCTAGCCACTGTACTGGGCAGCTATTGAATGCAATGGGCAGCAAGCGAGTGTACTGGGGGGCAAGATGCAGGTCTTGCACTGATGGTCTAGCCACTGTACTGGGCAGCTATTGAATGCAATGGGCAGCAAGCGAGTGTACTGGGGGGCAAGATGCAGGTCTTGCACTGATGGTCTAGCCACTGTACTGGGCAGCTATTGAATGCAATGGGCAGCAAGCGAGTGTACTGGGGGGCAAGATGCAGGTCTTGCACTGATGGTCTAGCCACTGTACTGGGCAGCTATTGAATGCAATGGGCAGCAAGCGAGTGTACTGGGGGCAAGATGCAGGTCTTGCACTGATGGTCTAGCCACTGTACTGGGCAGCTATTGAATGCAATGGGCAGCAAGCGAGTGTACTGGGGGGCAAGATGCAGGTCTTGCACTGATGGTCTAGCCACTGTACTGGGCAGCTATTGAATGCAATGGGCAGCAAGCGAGTGTACTGGGGGGCAAGATGCAGGTCTTGCACTGATGGTCTAGCCACTGTACTGGGCAGCTATTGAATGCAATGGGCAGCAAGCGAGTGTACTGGGGGGCAAGATGCAGGTCTTGCACTGATGGTCTAGCCACTGTACTGGGCAGCTATTGAATGCAATGGGCAGCAAGCGAGTGTACTGGGGGGCAAGATGCAGGTCTTGCACTGATGGTCTAGCCACTGTACTGGGCAGCTATTGAATGCAATGGGCAGCAAGCGAGTGTACTGGGGGGCAAGATGCAGGTCTTGCACTGATGGTCTAGCCACTGTACTGGGCAGCTATTGAATGCAATGGGCAGCAAGCGAGTGTACTGGGGGGCAAGATGCAGGTCTTGCACTGATGGTCTAGCCACTGTACTGGGCAGCTATTGAATGCAATGGGCAGCAAGCGAGTGTACTGGGGGGCAAGATGCAGGTCTTGCACTGATGGTCTAGCCACTGTACTGGGCAGCTATTGAATGCAATGGGCAGCAAGCGAGTGTACTGGGGGGCAAGATGCAGGTCTTGCACTGATGGTCTAGCCACTGTACTGGGCAGCTATTGAATGCAATGGGCAGCAAGCGAGTGTACTGGGGGGCAAGATGCAGGTCTTGCACTGATGGTCTAGCCACTGTACTGGGCAGCTATTGAATGCAATGGGCAGCAAGCGAGTGTACTGGGGGGCAAGATGCAGGTCTTGCACTGATGGTCTAGCCACTGTACTGGGCAGCTATTGAATGCAATGGGCAGCAAGCGAGTGTACTGGGGGGCAAGATGCAGGTCTTGCACTGATGGTCTAGCCACTGTACTGGGCAGCTATTGAATGCAATGGGCAGCAAGCGAGTGTACTGGGGGGCAAGATGCAGGTCTTGCACTGATGGTCTAGCCACTGTACTGGGCAGCTATTGAATGCAATGGGCAGCAAGCGAGTGTACTGGGGGGCAAGATGCAGGTCTTGCACTGATGGTCTAGCCACTGTACTGGGCAGCTATTGAATGCAATGGGCAGCAAGCGAGTGTACTGGGGGGCAAGATGCAGGTCTTGCACTGATGGTCTAGCCACTGTACTGGGCAGCTATTGAATGCAATGGGCAGCAAGCGAGTGTACTGGGGGGCAAGATGCAGGTCTTGCACTGATGGTCTAGCCACTGTACTGGGCAGCTATTGAATGCAATGGGCAGCAAGCGAGTGTACTGGGGGGCAAGATGCAGGTCTTGCACTGATGGTCTAGCCACTGTACTGGGCAGCTATTGAATGCAATGGGCAGCAAGCGAGTGTACTGGGGGGCAAGATGCAGGTCTTGCACTGATGGTCTAGCCACTGTACTGGGCAGCTATTGAATGCAATGGGCAGCAAGCGAGTGTACTGGGGGGCAAGATGCAGGTCTTGCACTGATGGTCTAGCCACTGTACTGGGCAGCTATTGAATGCAATGGGCAGCAAGCGAGTGTACTGGGGGGCAAGATGCAGGTCTTGCACTGATGGTCTAGCCACTGTACTGGGCAGCTATTGAATGCAATGGGCAGCAAGCGAGTGTACTGGGGGGCAAGATGCAGGTCTTGCACTGATGGTCTAGCCACTGTACTGGGCAGCTATTGAATGCAATGGGCAGCAAGCGAGTGTACTGGGGGGCAAGATGCAGGTCTTGCACTGATGGTCTAGCCACTGTACTGGGCAGCTATTGAATGCAATGGGCAGCAAGCGAGTGTACTGGGGGGCAAGATGCAGGTCTTGCACTGATGGTCTAGCCACTGTACTGGGCAGCTATTGAATGCAATGGGCAGCAAGCGAGTGTACTGGGGGGCAAGATGCAGGTCTTGCACTGATGGTCTAGCCACTGTACTGGGCAGCTATTGAATGCAATGGGCAGCAAGCGAGTGTACTGGGGGGCGCAAGCCAAAGATGCAGGTCTTGCACTGATGGTCTAGCCACTGTACTGGGCAGCTATTGAATGCAATGGGCAGCAAGCGAGTGTACTGGGGGGCAAGATGCAGGTCTTGCACTGATGGTCTAGCCACTGTACTGGGCAGCTATTGAATGCAATGGGCAGCAAGCGAGTGTACTGGGGGGCAAGATGCAGGTCTTGCACTGATGGTCTAGCCACTGTACTGGGCAGCTATTGAATGCAATGGGCAGCAAGCGAGTGTACTGGGGGGCAAGATGCAGGTCTTGCACTGATGGTCTAGCCACTGTACTGGGCAGCTATTGAATGCAATGGGCAGCAAGCGAGTGTACTGGGGGGCAAGATGCAGGTCTTGCACTGATGGTCTAGCCACTGTACTGGGCAGCTATTGAATGCAATGGGCAGCAAGCGAGTGTACTGGGGGGCAAGATGCAGGTCTTGCACTGATGGTCTAGCCACTGTACTGGGCAGCTATTGAATGCAATGGGCAGCAAGCGAGTGTACTGGGGGGCAAGATGCAGGTCTTGCACTGATGGTCTAGCCACTGTACTGGGCAGCTATTGAATGCAATGGGCAGCAAGCGAGTGTACTGGGGGGCAAGATGCAGGTCTTGCACTGATGGTCTAGCCACTGTACTGGGCAGCTATTGAATGCAATGGGCAGCAAGCGAGTGTACTGGGGGGCAAGATGCAGGTCTTGCACTGATGGTCTAGCCACTGTACTGGGCAGCTATTGAATGCAATGGGCAGCAAGCGAGTGTACTGGGGGGCAAGATGCAGGTCTTGCACTGATGGTCTAGCCACTGTACTGGGCAGCTATTGAATGCAATGGGCAGCAAGCGAGTGTACTGGGGGGCAAGATGCAGGTCTTGCACTGATGGTCTAGCCACTGTACTGGGCAGCTATTGAATGCAATGGGCAGCAAGCGAGTGTACTGGGGGGCAAGATGCAGGTCTTGCACTGATGGTCTAGCCACTGTACTGGGCAGCTATTGAATGCAATGGGCAGCAAGCGAGTGTACTGGGGGGCAAGATGCAGGTCTTGCACTGATGGTCTAGCCACTGTACTGGGCAGCTATTGAATGCAATGGGCAGCAAGCGAGTGTACTGGGGGGCAAGATGCAGGTCTTGCACTGATGGTCTAGCCACTGTACTGGGCAGCTATTGAATGCAATGGGCAGCAAGCGAGTGTACTGGGGGGCAAGATGCAGGTCTTGCACTGATGGTCTAGCCACTGTACTGGGCAGCTATTGAATGCAATGGGCAGCAAGCGAGTGTACTGGGGGGCAAGATGCAGGTCTTGCACTGATGGTCTAGCCACTGTACTGGGCAGCTATTGAATGCAATGGGCAGCAAGCGAGTGTACTGGGGGGCAAGATGCAGGTCTTGCACTGATGGTCTAGCCACTGTACTGGGCAGCTATTGAATGCAATGGGCAGCAAGCGAGTGTACTGGGGGCAAGATGCAGGTCTTGCACTGATGGTCTAGCCACTGTACTGGGCAGCTATTGAATGCAATGGGCAGCAAGCGAGTGTACTGGGGGGCAAGATGCAGGTCTTGCACTGATGGTCTAGCCACTGTACTGGGCAGCTATTGAATGCAATGGGCAGCAAGCGAGTGTACTGGGGGGCAAGATGCAGGTCTTGCACTGATGGTCTAGCCACTGTACTGGGCAGCTATTGAATGCAATGGGCAGCAAGCGAGTGTACTGGGGGGCAAGATGCAGGTCTTGCACTGATGGTCTAGCCACTGTACTGGGCAGCTATTGAATGCAATGGGCAGCAAGCGAGTGTACTGGGGGGCAAGATGCAGGTCTTGCACTGATGGTCTAGCCACTGTACTGGGCAGCTATTGAATGCAATGGGCAGCAAGCGAGTGTACTGGGGGGCAAGATGCAGGTCTTGCACTGATGGTCTAGCCACTGTACTGGGCAGCTATTGAATGCAATGGGCAGCAAGCGAGTGTACTGGGGGGCAAGATGCAGGTCTTGCACTGATGGTCTAGCCACTGTACTGGGCAGCTATTGAATGCAATGGGCAGCAAGCGAGTGTACTGGGGGGCAAGATGCAGGTCTTGCACTGATGGTCTAGCCACTGTACTGGGCAGCTATTGAATGCAATGGGCAGCAAGCGAGTGTACTGGGGGGCAAGATGCAGGTCTTGCACTGATGGTCTAGCCACTGTACTGGGCAGCTATTGAATGCAATGGGCAGCAAGCGAGTGTACTGGGGGGCAAGATGCAGGTCTTGCACTGATGGTCTAGCCACTGTACTGGGCAGCTATTGAATGCAATGGGCAGCAAGCGAGTGTACTGGGGGGCAAGATGCAGGTCTTGCACTGATGGTCTAGCCACTGTACTGGGCAGCTATTGAATGCAATGGGCAGCAAGCGAGTGTACTGGGGGGCAAGATGCAGGTCTTGCACTGATGGTCTAGCCACTGTACTGGGCAGCTATTGAATGCAATGGGCAGCAAGCGAGTGTACTGGGGGGCAAGATGCAGGTCTTGCACTGATGGTCTAGCCACTGTACTGGGCAGCTATTGAATGCAATGGGCAGCAAGCGAGTGTACTGGGGGGCAAGATGCAGGTCTTGCACTGATGGTCTAGCCACTGTACTGGGCAGCTATTGAATGCAATGGGCAGCAAGCGAGTGTACTGGGGGGCAAGATGCAGGTCTTGCACTGATGGTCTAGCCACTGTACTGGGCAGCTATTGAATGCAATGGGCAGCAAGCGAGTGTACTGGGGGGCAAGATGCAGGTCTTGCACTGATGTCTAGCCACTGTACTGGGCAGCTATTGAATGCAATGGGCAGCAAGCGAGTGTACTGGGGGGCAAGATGCAGGTCTTGCACTGATGGTCTAGCCACTGTACTGGGCAGCTATTGAATGCAATGGGCAGCAAGCGAGTGTACTGGGGGGCAAGATGCAGGTCTTGCACTGATGGTCTAGCCACTGTACTGGGCAGCTATTGAATGCAATGGGCAGCAAGCGAGTGTACTGGGGGGCAAGATGCAGGTCTTGCACTGATGGTCTAGCCACTGTACTGGGCAGCTATTGAATGCAATGGGCAGCAAGCGAGTGTACTGGGGGGCAAGATGCAGGTCTTGCACTGATGGTCTAGCCACTGTACTGGGCAGCTATTGAATGCAATGGGCAGCAAGCGAGTGTACTGGGGGGCAAGATGCAGGTCTTGCACTGATGGTCTAGCCACTGTACTGGGCAGCTATTGAATGCAATGGGCAGCAAGCGAGTGTACTGGGGGGCAAGATGCAGGTCTTGCACTGATGGTCTAGCCACTGTACTGGGCAGCTATTGAATGCAATGGGCAGCAAGCGAGTGTACTGGGGGCAAGATGCAGGTCTTGCACTGATGGTCTAGCCACTGTACTGGGCAGCTATTGAATGCAATGGGCAGCAAGCGAGTGTACTGGGGGCAAGATGCAGGTCTTGCACTGATGGTCTAGCCACTGTACTGGGCAGCTATTGAATGCAATGGGCAGCAAGCGAGTGTACTGAGGGGGCAAGATGCAGGTCTTGCACTGATGGTCTAGCCACTGTACTGGGCAGCTATTGAATGCAATGGGCAGCAAGCGAGTGTACTGGGGGGCAAGATGCAGGTCTTGCACTGATGGTCTAGCCACTGTACTGGGCAGCTATTGAATGCAATGGGCAGCAAGCGAGTGTACTGGGGGGCAAGATGCAGGTCTTGCACTGATGGTCTAGCCACTGTACTGGGCAGCTATTGAATGCAATGGGCAGCAAGCGAGTGTACTGGGGGGCAAGATGCAGGTCTTGCACTGATGGTCTAGCCACTGTACTGGGCAGCTATTGAATGCAATGGGCAGCAAGCGAGTGTACTGGGGGCAAGATGCAGGTCTTGCACTGATGGTCTAGCCACTGTACTGGGCAGCTATTGAATGCAATGGGCAGCAAGCGAGTGTACTGGGGGGCAAGATGCAGGTCTTGCACTGATGGTCTAGCCACTGTACTGGGCAGCTATTGAATGCAATGGGCAGCAAGCGAGTGTACTGGGGGCAAGATGCAGGTCTTGCACTGATGTCTAGCCACTGTACTGGGCAGCTATTGAATGCAATGGGCAGCAAGCGAGTGTACTGGGGGGCAAGATGCAGGTCTTGCACTGATGGTCTAGCCACTGTACTGGGCAGCTATTGAATGCAATGGGCAGCAAGCGAGTGTACTGGGGGGCAAGATGCAGGTCTTGCACTGATGGTCTAGCCACTGTACTGGGCAGCTATTGAATGCAATGGGCAGCAAGCGAGTGTACTGGGGGGCAAGATGCAGGTCTTGCACTGATGGTCTAGCCACTGTACTGGGCAGCTATTGAATGCAATGGGCAGCAAGCGAGTGTACTGGGGGGCAAGATGCAGGTCTTGCACTGATGGTCTAGCCACTGTACTGGCAGCTATTGAATGCAATGGGCAGCAAGCGAGTGTACTGGGGGGCAAGATGCAGGTCTTGCACTGATGGTCTAGCCACTGTACTGGGGCAGCTATTGAATGCAATGGGCAGCAAGCGAGTGTACTGGGGGGCAAGATGCAGGTCTTGCTTGCACTGTTAGGGTACTGCTATTGAATGCAGGGGCAAGATGCAGGTCTTGCACTGATGTCTAGCCACTGGGGCAGCTATTGAATGCAATGCTGTACTGGGGGGCAAGATGCAGGTCTTGCACTGATGGTCTAGCCACTGTACTGGGCAGCTATTGAATGCAATGGGCAGCAAGCGAGTGTACTGGGGGCAAGATGCAGGTTTGCACTGATGGTCTAGCCACTGTTACTGGCAGCATGCAATGGCAGCAAGCGATACTGGGGCAAGATGCAGGTCTTGCACTGATGGTCTAGCCACTGTACTGGGCAGCTATTGAATGCATGGGCAGCAAGCGAGTGTACTGGGGGCAAGATGCAGGTCTTGCACTGATGGGTCTAGCCACTGTACTGGGCAGCTATTGAATGCAATGGCAGCAAAGCGAGTGTACTGGGGCAAGATGCAGGTCTTGCACTGATGTGTCTAGCCACTGTACTGGGCAGCTATTGAATGCAATGGGCAGCAAGCGAGTGTACTGGGGGGCAAGATGCAGGTCTTGCACTGATGGGTCTAGCCACTGTACTGGGCAGCTATTGAATGCAATGGGCAGCAAGCGAGTGTACTGGGGGGCAAGATGCAGGTCTTGCAACTGATGGTCTAGCCACTGTACTGGGCAGCTATTGATGCAATGGGCAGCAAGCGAGTGTACTGAGGGGGGCAAGATGCAGTCTTGCACTGATGGTCTAGCCACTGTACTGGGCAGCTATTGAATGCAATGGGCAGCAAGCGAGGTGTACTGGGGGGCAAGATGCAGGTCTTGCACTGATGGTCTAGCCACTGTACTGGGCAGCTATTGAATGCAATGGGCAGCAAGCGAGTGTACTGGGGGGCAAGATGCAGGTCTTGCACTGATGGTCTAGCCACATGTACTGGGCAGCTATTGAATGCAATGGGCAGCAAGCGAGTGTACTGGGGGGGCAAGATGCAGGTCTTGCACTGATGGTCTAGCCACTGTACTGGGCAGCTATTGAATGCAATGGGCAGCAAGCGAGTGTAACTGGGGGCAAGATGCAGGTCTTGCACTGATGGTCTAGCCACTGTACTGGGGCAGCTATTGAATGCAATGGGCAGCAAGCGAGTGTACTGGGGCAAGATGCAGGTCTTGCACTGATGGTCTAGCCACTGTACTGGGGGACAGCTATAATGCAATGCATGGCAAGCGAGTGTACTGGGGGGCAAGATGCAGGTCTTGCACATATGGTCTAGCCAACTTATACTCTGGCAGCAATGGCAGCAAGCGAGTGTGGGGGCTCTTGCACTGATGTCTTCAGCCACTGTACGCGCAGCTATTGAATGAATGGGCAGCAAGGTGTACTGACTGGGGCGGCAAGATGCGGTCTTGCACTGATGGTTAGCCACTGTAGCTGGCAGCTATTGAAGTGAGATGGGCAGCAAGCTGATGTACTGGGGGGCAATGCCATGCAGGTCTTGCACTGATGGTAGCACAGTGCACATTACTAGGGCAGCTATTGAGCAAAGCACGAGTTACGGGGCCATCGTCTTTGAGCGATGCAATGGTACTAGCACACTCGGCACATTGAATGCAGATGCGCGTCTTACTAGGGCGGGCCAAGATGCTGAGTCTTGCTGATGGTCCTAGCCACAACTGTACTGGGCAGTATTGAATGCAATGGCAGCAAGCGAGTTGTACTGGGGGGCGATGCAGGTCACTATGGCAGCCTGACTGTATACTGTACAGGGCATATTGAATGCAATGTTTACAAGCAAGCAAGCGAGTGTCTGTGGGGGGAGATGCAGGTCTTGCTACTGATGGTCTAGCCACTGTCTGGCAGCTATGAATGCAAGTGGCAGCAAGCGAGTTACTGGGGCAAGATGAGGTCTTCACTAGATTCTAAGCCAGTACTGGGCGGCTGGAATTGAATGAGCAGCAACGACAGTTGTACTGGGGGGCAGATGCAGTTTTGCACTGATGTCTAGCCACTACTGTGCTGGGCGCTATTGATGCAATGGGCAATGGCAAGCAAGCGAGTTACTGGTGCAGTGCAGTCTTCACTGATGTCTAGCCACTACTGGCAGCTATGAATGCAATGGCAGCAGCGGTGATATGGGGCAAGTATGCAGGTCTTGCACTGATGATCTAGCAATGTATGGGCAGCTATTCGAATGCTAATGGGAGAGCGAGTGTACTGGGGGGCATGATGCAGGTTTGCACTGAAGTCTAGCCACTGTCTCGGGCAGATATTGAATGCAATGGGCAGCAACGAGTTGTACTGGGGGCAAGATGCAGGTTTCACTGATGGTCTAGCCACTGTACTGGGCAGCTATTGAAGCAATGGGCAGCAAGGGAGTGACTGGGGGCAGATGGAGGTCTTGCACTGATGGTGCTAGCACTCGTACTGGCAGCTATTGAATGCAAATGGGCAGCAAGGAGTGTACTGGGGGGGCAAGATCAGTTTGCACTGATGGTCTAGCCACGATGTACTGGGCAGCTATTGAATGCATGGGCTAGTAAGCAGGAGTGTACTGGGGGGAAGATGCAGGTTTGCACTGATGGTCTAGCACTGACTGGGGCAGCTATTGATGCATGGGGCAGTCAAAGCGAGTGTACTGGGGGGAAGATGCAGGTATTGCACTGTGGTCTAGCATGTATGGGCAGCTATTGAATGCAATGGGCAGCAGAAGCGAGTGTATGGGGGCAGATGCAGT
>JAJSRW010000476.1:0-43005 GCA_022414725.1 Microglena sp. YARC | reverse complement strand
AAAGAGAGAGATGTAACACTTGTTTAGATGGCCTTACTCACCCTCCTGCCCGCTAAAATACTTGGGCCCCAACTGGGTAAAGCCATGTAACTTCTCTTCGACTGGCAGTTAACATTGTTGATCAGAGTACGGCCTCTTGCACCCATACCCAGAACTCCTAATCATCTCCCCCGATATGCTCTGGGACTGATGGCTTAGCTTCCTATCTGGAAGCTGAATACATTGTTGAATTCGTCAGCCTTACTACACGCCCCACGGTTCGAGCCGTTATCCTAGAATATCTAGGCCTTCGGTGTCGTGCCCACCTGGGACGCGATGTAGCATCCTTACTGGCAGCCAAACTTATTTGTCTGCATGCGAGCGCTTTCACCGCGCGGACTTCACATAAACTAGAGCCTCTCCATGGGGATAGGAGGCCTTGCGTTCACTGAGCAGTAACACATGCTTATTGCACATTAATACACGACAAAATACCACAAGAGCTCCTAAGTCATCTGCTTACACCCACTCTTCAACAATGTGGATACGTAGACGACTACCTCCTCTTGCACGACGTCATATTATTAGAGAGGATTGCAGTAACATTGTTGATGGCCTTTACCCCAGCTCCTAATACTCCCACTGGTGATTGTAGCTCCTTCTGGCAGTGAACATTGTTGTTGCCCTTTCACCCCCAGCTTCCTAATACTCCCCCTGAGGATGTAGCCGGCTCCTTCTGGCTGTAACATTGTTGATTGGCCTTTCACCCGCCAGCTCCTAACACGTCCCCCATGGGATGTAGCTCCTTCTGGGAGTACATTGTTGATGGCTTTCACCGCGGCAGCTCCTAATAGCTCCCACTGGTGTAGCTCCTTCAACTTGGAAGAGGATGTCGCTCCTTGCGTGGCAGTAACATTGTTTGATTCAAGGCCTTCACCGCCCAGTTCTCCTTATTAAATACCTTTCCCCTGGGGATGTAGCTCCTCGATGGATGGCAGTGAACTATTGTTGACTGGCCTTGATATTTGTATTTGGCCAAATGAATAAACGTCCGCCCCAGTCCTAATACTTTAATGGAGGATTTGCCCCTGGGGATGTAAGCTCCTTCTGGCAGTAAACATTGAGTTGATGGCCTTAACGGATCACGTACCCCAGTGCTGCTAGAGCTTACTCGACAAGGCGCAACTGGGTGATGTAGCTCCTTCTGCGGGCGTAACATCGTTGATGGCCTCTTCTCAACCCACAGCCCAGCTCTAATACTTTACCCCTGGGATGTAGGGGGTGGGCTCTTCTGGCAGTAACAAGTATACTATTGTTTGATTTTTTTTTGGCCTTATTCCCAGCTCCCATGATACTCACGTAAAGGGCATCACCCTGGGGATGTAGCTCCTTCTGGCAGTAACATTGTTGATGGGGCCTTTTCAACCTACCAGCTCCTAATCACTCGCCGGCAGGGGACTCCGCTGGGTTGATGTAGCTCCTTCTGGGCAAGTAAATATTGTTGATGGCGCTGTAAGTCACCCCGGCAGCTCCTACTAATCTCCACGTGGTGATAGCGTACTCGCTGGCCTCCTGCCTCTGGCTCGTAACATTGTTGATACGCACACTTTAAACCACAACTCCCAATCTCTCCTTTTCACGGGCCACAGCCATCAACTATCGCCTACACACACACCCCAAGTTTTCTCCTCTTCGAGGCGTCGGGAGGCTGGTAAAGCATTAACCTTCTGGCACTCCATAAGCTCCTTTATTTTGTTGGCTCTCAGGTCGCTTAAACCACAAGCTTCAACAATCACCGAGGGGGCAATTTCTCCTGGGACTTCGGTGCTATCCTCCTAATGACGCGCTCGCCGCCGGACTGGATCACACTCAAGGAATCAGTGCCTTCTCAATTCTAGCCTTCCTAATCTTGTTTTTGGCTCAACACGCGCGCGATCAATACCTATCCGCGAAGTAACACATTGTTGATGGCCTTTCACCCTCCCGCTCCTAATACACACGGTGGATCAATCGACCCGCCTGGGGATGCTAGTAGCTACCCAAGTTTGGTTCTTTTTTATTTAAACACACAGTCACTCAATTACACACACAACATTTCTCCTTGGTTTTCACACACACAACCACTCGGACTAAGATGGCTTCCTCCTTGGTAGTTTACGGCGCCGATCGCGGACTCTAGATCCCACCTGCATCTACCCCCAGCTCCTAATAACCTACTCTGGGTCTGCATGGGATGGGTAGCTCAAATTTCTGCATGGCTCTACCTCACCACACTCACCATTCACCAGTACAAATTGTCTTCTCTTGCACTCACACACATGTTTCACCTTATTCGGGATCCCGCTTCAACCACCCCGCCATCACTTAATACGCAAGTCTTGTGATGTAGCTCCACATTGTAAGATCTACGGACCCTCAGACTACCAAATAACACTACCCAAGTCCCTGGGCCGGGTGATGTAGCTTCCTGTCTGGCACGTAACATTGTGGTGATGGGCGCCTTTTTCACTCCCCCAGCGGTCCTAATGACTGGGCCCCGGCCTGGGGATGTAGCTCGCGGCGGTGACTTCATTGTTGATGGCCTTTACCCCCAGTAGGGACTCCCCCATGTTGGGTTGGTTCTTAACGGAGATTGTTGATGGCGGCCCTTTCACCCCTCAGTTTTTTTTTTTAACATGTGGCGGGGGGGCGCTGGGCAGTAACATTTGGTTGATCGGCCTTTCACCCACAGCTTCCTAATATCTTGGCTGGCCCCGACTGGATGTGAGGTCCTGGTGTGAGCTCCTCTGTAACTTGTGTGTGTGGGATGGGCTTTCACCCAGCCCCCTAATACCTCCCCCTGGGGAGTAGTAGCTCCTTCCTGCCGTTTCAGAGGGGTTTTTTTTTTGGGGGGGGGGGGGGGTTTTTCAGCTCTAAATATACTGGGGAATGCATTGTTGAATGGGCCCTTATCACACCCCAGCTCCTAATACTCCCCCTGGGGATGGTGGCTGGGTAACATTTTGGGGTGGGTCACCCCCAGAGAGGCCGGGTGGCCCACCGCGGGTGGGATGGCAGTAACCATTGTTGGATGGGGCCTTTCACCCAGCGTCTACTTCCCCATATTACACCTTTCCACTGGTAACAATTGTGATGGCCCTTTCATCCCCCAGCTCTAAAATACTCCACTGGTGATGTAGCCCTCCTTCTGGGCAGTAACATTGTTGATGGCCTTTCACCCCCAGACTTCCTAATACTCCCCTGGGGATGTAGCTCCTTCTGGCAGTACATTGTTGATGGCATCTTTCACCCCCAGCTCCTAATTCCCTACTGGGGATGTAGCTCCTTCTGGCATGGTAAACATTGGGTTGATGGCCTTTTTTCTTACCTCAGCTCCTAATACTCCACCCCCTTTGGGGATGTAGCTCCTTCTGGCAGTAACATTGTTTTGAATGGCCTTTCACCCCCAGCTCCTAATACTACCCCACTGGGATGTAGCTCCTTCTGGCAGTAACATTGTTGATGGCCTTTCACCCCAGCTCTAATACTCCCACTGGGGAATGTAGCTCTTCTGGCAGTAATCATTGTTGATGGCCTTTCACCCCAGCTCCTATACTCCCCTGGGGATGTAGCTCCTTCTGGCAGTAACATTGTTGATGGCCTTTTCACCCCCAGCTCCCTAAATCTCCCCCTGGGGATGTAGCTCCTTCTGGCAGTAACATTGTTGATGGCCTTTCACCCAGCTCCTAATACTCCCCTGGGTGATGTAGCTCCTTCTGGCAGTAACATTGTTGATGGCCTTTCACCCCCA
Source organism: Microglena sp. YARC (assembly GCA_022414725.1). NCBI lineage: Eukaryota > Viridiplantae > Chlorophyta > Chlorophyceae > Chlamydomonadales > Chlamydomonadaceae > Microglena > Microglena sp. YARC. The sequence continues at coordinate 39,236 of JAJSRW010000476.1, read as the reverse complement.
GCTCCTAATACTCCCCCTGGGTGATGTAGCTCCTTCTGGCAGTAACATTGTTGATGGCTTTCACCCCAGCTCCTAATACTCCCACTGGTGATGTAGCTCCTTCTGGCAGTAACATTGTTGATGGCCTTTCACTCCCCAGCTCCTAATACTCCCCTGGGGATGTAGCTCCTTCTGGCAGTAACATTGTTGATGGCTTTCACCCCCAGCTCCTAATACTCCCCTGGGGATGTAGCTCCTTCTGGCAGTAACATTGTTGATGGCCTTTCACCCCCAGCTCCTAATACTCCCCTGGTGATGTAGCTCCTTCTGGCAGTAACATTGTTGATGGCCTTTCACCCCCAGCTCCTAATACTCCCTGGTGATGTAGCTCCTTCTGGCAGTAACATTGTGATGGCTTTCACCCCCAGCTCCTAATACTCCCCCTGGGGATGTAGCTCCTTCTGGCAGTAACATTGTTGATGGCCTTTCACCCCAGCTCCCTAAATACTCCCACTGGTGATGTAGCTCCTTCTGGCAGTAACATTGTTGATGGCCTTTCACCCCAGCTCTAATACTCCCCACTGGGATGTAGCTCCTTCTGGCAGTAACATTGTTGATGGCCTTTCACCCCCAGCTCCTAATACTCCCCCTGGGGATGTAGCTCCTTCTGGCAGTAACATTGTTGATGGCTTTCACCCCCAGCTCCTAATACTCCCCTGGGGATGTAGCTCCTTCTGGCAGTAACATTGTTGATGGCCTTTCACCCCCAGCTCCTAATACTCCCACTGGGGATGTAGCTCCTTCTGGCAGTAACATTGTTTGATGGCCTTTCACCCCCAGCTCCTAATACTCCCCCTGGTGATGTAGCTCCTTCTGGCAGTAACATTGTTGATGGCCTTTCACCCCCAGCTCCTAATACTCCCCCTGGGGATGTAGCTCCTTCTGGCAGTAACATTGTTGATGGCCTTTCACCCAGCTCCTAATACTCCACTGTGATGTAGCTCCTTCTGGCAGTAACATTGTTGATGGCCTTTCACCCCAGCTTCCTAATACTCCACTGTGATGTAGCTCCTTCTGGCAGTAACATTGTTGATGGCCTTTCACCCCCAGCTCCTAATACTCCCCCTGGGGATGTAGCTCCTTCTGGCAGTAACATTGTTGATGGCCTTTCACCCCAGCTCCTAATACTCCCCCTGGGGATGTAGCTCCTTCTGGCAGTAACATTGTTGATGGCCTTTCACCCCCAGCTCCTAATACTCCCCCTGGGGATGTAGCTCCTTCTGGCAGTAACATTGTTGATGGCCTTTCACCCCCAGCTCCTAATACTGGGGATGTAGCTCCTTCTGGCAGTAACATTGTTGATGGCCTTTCACCCCAGCTCCTAATACTCCCCCTGGGGATGTAGCTCCTTCTGGCAGTAACATTGTTGATGGCCTTTCACCCCCAGCTCCTAATACTCCCCTGGGGATGTAGCTCCTTCTGGCAGTAACATTGTTGATGGCCTTTCACCCCCAGCTCCTAATACTCCCCTGGTGATGTAGCTCCTTCTGGCAGTAACATTGTTGATGGCCTTTCACCCCCAGCTCCTAATACTCCCCCTGGGGATGTAGCTCCTTCTGGCAGTAACATTGTTGATGGCCTTTCACCCCCAGCTCCTAATACTCCCCCTGGTGATGTAGCTCCTTCTGGCAGTAACATTGTTGATGGCCTTTCACCCCCAGCTCCTAATACTCCCCTGGTGATGTAGCTCCTTCTGGCAGTAACATTGTTGATGGCCTTTCACCCCAGCTCCTAATACTCCCTGGTGATGTAGCTCCTTCTGGCAGTAACATTGTTGATGGCCTTTCACCCCCAGCTCCTAATACTCCCCTGGTGATGTAGCTCCTTCTGGCAGTAACATTGTTGATGGCCTTTCACCCCCAGCTCCTAATACTCCCCCTGGGGATGTAGCTCCTTCTGGCAGTAACATTGTTGATGGCCTTTCACCCCCAGCTCCTAATACTCCCCTGGGATGTAGCTCCTTCTGGCAGTAACATTGTTGATGGCCTTTCACCCCCAGCTCCTAATACTCCCCCTGGGGATGTAGCTCCTTCTGGCAGTAACATTGTTGATGGCCTTTCACCCCCAGCTCCTAATACTCCCCCTGGGGATGTAGCTCCTTCTGGCAGTAACATTGTTGATGGCCTTTCACCCCCAGCTCCTAATACTCCCACTGGTGATGTAGCTCCTTCTGGCAGTAACATTGTTGATGGCCTTTCACCCCAGCTCCTAATACTCCCCCTGGGGATGTAGCTCCTTCTGGCAGTAACATTGTTGATGGCCTTTCACCCCCAGCTCCTAATACTCCCCCTGGTGATGTAGCTCCTTCTGGCAGTAAACATTGTTGATGGCCTTTCACCCCCAGCTCCTAATACTCCCCTGGGGATGTAGCTCCTTCTGGCAGTAACATTGTTGATGGCCTTTCACCCCCAGCTCCTAATACTCCCCCTGGTGATGTAGCTCCTTCTGGCAGTAACATTGTTGATGGCCTTTCACCCCAGCTCCTAATACTCCCCACTGGTGATGTAGCTCCTTCTGGCAGTAACATTGTTGATGGCCTTTCACCCCCAGCTCCTAATACTCCCCCTGGGGATGTAGCTCCTTCTGGCAGTAACATTGTTGATGGCCTTTCACCCCCAGCTCCTAATACTCCCCCTGGGGATGTAGCTCCTTCTGGCAGTAACATTGTTGATGGCCTTTCACCCCCAGCTCCTAATACTCCCCCTGGGGATGTAGCTCCTTCTGGCAGTAACATTGTTGATGGCCTTTCACCCCCAGCTCCTAATACTCCCCCTGGGGATGTAGCTCCTTCTGGCAGTAACATTGTTGATGGCCTTTCACCCCAGCTCCTAATACTCCCCCTGGGGATGTAGCTCCTTCTGGCAGTAACATTGTTGATGGCCTTTCACCCCCAGCTCCTAATACTCCCCCTGGGGATGTAGCTCCTTCTGGCAGTAACATTGTTGATGGCCTTTCACCCCCAGCTCCTAATACTCCCCCTGGGGATGTAGCTCCTTCTGGCAGTAACATTGTTGATGGCCTTTCACCCCCAGCTCCTAATACTCCCCCTGGGGATGTAGCTCCTTCTGGCAGTAACATTGTTGATGGCCTTTCACCCCCAGCTCCTAATACTCCCACTGGGTGATGTAGCTCCTTCTGGCAGTAACATTGTTGATGGCCTTTCACCCCCAGCTCCTAATACTCCCCTGGTGATGTAGCTCCTTCTGGCAGTAACATTGTTGATGGCCTTTCACCCCCAGCTCCTAATACTCCCACTGGTGATGTAGCTCCTTCTGGCAGTAACATTGTTGATGGCCTTTCACCCCAGCTCCTAATACTCCCCCTGGGGATGTAGCTCCTTCTGGCAGTAACATTGTTGATGGCCTTTCACCCCCAGCTCCTAATACTCCCCTGGGGATGTAGCTCCTTCTGGCAGTAACATTGTTGATGGCCTTTCACCCCCAGCTCCTAATACTCCCCCTGGGGATGTAGCTCCTTCTGGCAGTAACATTGTTGATGGCCTTTCACCCCCAGCTCCTAATACTCCCACTGGTGATGTAGCTCCTTCTGGCAGTAACATTGTTGATGGCCTTTCACCCCCAGCTCCTAATACTCCCCCTGGGGATGTAGCTCCTTCTGGCAGTAACATTGTTGATGGCCTTTCACCCCCAGCTCCTAATACTCCCCCTGGTGATGTAGCTCCTTCTGGCAGTAACATTGTTGATGGCCTTTCACCCCCAGCTCCTAATACTCCCCTGGGGATGTAGCTCCTTCTGGCAGTAACATTGTTGATGGCCTTTCACCCCCAGCTCCTAATACTCCCCCTGGGGATGTAGCTCCTTCTGGCAGTAACATTGTTGATGGCCTTTCACCCCCAGCTCCTAATACTCCCCCTGGGGATGTAGCTCCTTCTGGCAGTAACATTGTTGATGGCCTTTCACCCCAGCTCCTAATACTCCCCCTGGGGATGTAGCTCCTTCTGGCAGTAACATTGTTGATGGCCTTTCACCCCCAGCTCCTAATACTCCCCTGGGGATGTAGCTCCTTCTGGCAGTAACATTGTTGATGGCCTTTCACCCCCAGCTCCTAATACTCCCACTGGGATGTAGCTCCTTCTGGCAGTAACATTGTTGATGGCCTTTCACCCCCAGCTCCTAATACTCCCCTGGTGATGTAGCTCCTTCTGGCAGTAACATTGTTGATGGCCTTTCACCCCCAGCTCCTAATACTCCCCCTGGGGATGTAGCTCCTTCTGGCAGTAACATTGTTGATGGCCTTTCACCCCCAGCTCCTAATACTCCCCCTGGGGATGTAGCTCCTTCTGGCAGTAACATTGTTGATGGCCTTTCACCCCCAGCTCCTAATACTCCCCCTGGTGATGTAGCTCCTTCTGGCAGTAACATTGTTGATGGCCTTTCACCCCCAGCTCCTAATACTCCCCCTGGGGATGTAGCTCCTTCTGGCAGTAACATTGTTGATGGCCTTTCACCCCCAGCTCCTAATACTCCCCTGGTGATGTAGCTCCTTCTGGCAGTAACATTGTTGATGGCCTTTCACCCCCAGCTCCTAATACTCCCCCTGGGGATGTAGCTCCTTCTGGCAGTAACATTGTTGATGGCCTTTCACCCCCAGCTCCTAATACTCCCCCTGGGGATGTAGCTCCTTCTGGCAGTAACATTGTTGATGGCCTTTCACCCCCAGCTCCTAATACTCCCCCTGGGGATGTAGCTCCTTCTGGCAGTAACATTGTTGATGGCCTTTCACCCCCAGCTCCTAATACTCCCCCTGGGGATGTAGCTCCTTCTGGCAGTAACATTGTTGATGGCCTTTCACCCCCAGCTCCTAATACTCCCCTGGTGATGTAGCTCCTTCTGGCAGTAACATTGTTGATGGCCTTTCACCCCCAGCTCCTAATACTCCCCCTGGGGATGTAGCTCCTTCTGGCAGTAACATTGTTGATGGCCTTTCACCCCCAGCTCCTAATACTCCCCCTGGGGATGTAGCTCCTTCTGGCAGTAACATTGTTGATGGCCTTTCACCCCCAGCTCCTAATACTCCCCTGGGGATGTAGCTCCTTCTGGCAGTAACATTGTTGATGGCCTTTCACCCCCAGCTCCTAATACTCCCCTGGGGATGTAGCTCCTTCTGGCAGTAACATTGTTGATGGCCTTTCACCCCCAGCTCCTAATACTCCCACTGGTGATGTAGCTCCTTCTGGCAGTAACATTGTTGATGGCCTTTCACCCCCAGCTCCTAATACTCCCCCTGGGGATGTAGCTCCTTCTGGCAGTAACATTGTTGATGGCCTTTCACCCCCAGCTCCTAATACTCCCCCTGGGGATGTAGCTCCTTCTGGCAGTAACATTGTTGATGGCCTTTCACCCCCAGCTCCTAATACTCCCACTGGTGATGTAGCTCCTTCTGGCAGTAACATTGTTGATGGCCTTTCACCCCCAGCTCCTAATACTCCCCTGGGGATGTAGCTCCTTCTGGCAGTAACATTGTTGATGGCCTTTCACCCCCAGCTCCTAATACTCCCCTGGGATGTAGCTCCTTCTGGCAGTAACATTGTTGATGGCCTTTCACCCCCAGCTCCTAATACTCCCCTGGTGATGTAGCTCCTTCTGGCAGTAACATTGTTGATGGCCTTTCACCCCCAGCTCCTAATACTCCCCCTGGGGATGTAGCTCCTTCTGGCAGTAACATTGTTGATGGCCTTTCACCCCCAGCTCCTAATACTCCCCTGGGGATGTAGCTCCTTCTGGCAGTAACATTGTTGATGGCCTTTCACCCCCAGCTCCTAATACTCCCACTGGTGATGTAGCTCCTTCTGGCAGTAACATTGTTGATGGCCTTTCACCCCCAGCTCCTAATACTCCCCCTGGGGATGTAGCTCCTTCTGGCAGTAACATTGTTGATGGCCTTTCACCCCCAGCTCCTAATACTCCCCTGGGGATGTAGCTCCTTCTGGCAGTAACATTGTTGATGGCCTTTCACCCCCAGCTCCTAATACTCCCCACTGGTGATGTAGCTCCTTCTGGCAGTAACATTGTTGATGGCCTTTCACCCCCAGCTCCTAATACTCCCCCTGGGGATGTAGCTCCTTCTGGCAGTAACATTGTTGATGGCCTTTCACCCCCAGCTCCTAATACTCCCCTGGGGATGTAGCTCCTTCTGGCAGTAACATTGTTGATGGCCTTTCACCCCCAGCTCCTAATACTCCCCTGGTGATGTAGCTCCTTCTGGCAGTAACATTGTTGATGGCCTTTCACCCCCAGCTCCTAATACTCCCCTGGGGATGTAGCTCCTTCTGGCAGTAACATTGTTGATGGCCTTTCACCCCCAGCTCCTAATACTCCCACTGGTGATGTAGCTCCTTCTGGCAGTAACATTGTTGATGGCCTTTCACCCCCAGCTCCTAATACTCCCCCTGGGGATGTAGCTCCTTCTGGCAGTAACATTGTTGATGGCCTTTCACCCCCAGCTCCTAATACTCCCCTGGGGATGTAGCTCCTTCTGGCAGTAACATTGTTGATGGCCTTTCACCCCAGCTCCTAATACTCCCCCTGGGATGTAGCTCCTTCTGGCAGTAACATTGTTGATGGCCTTTCACCCCCAGCTCCTAATACTCCCCCTGGTGATGTAGCTCCTTCTGGCAGTAACATTGTTGATGGCCTTTCACCCCCAGCTCCTAATACTCCCACTGGTGATGTAGCTCCTTCTGGCAGTAACATTGTTGATGGCCTTTCACCCCCAGCTCCTAATACTCCCCCTGGGGATGTAGCTCCTTCTGGCAGTAACATTGTTGATGGCCTTTCACCCCCAGCTCCTAATACTCCCCTGGGGATGTAGCTCCTTCTGGCAGTAACATTGTTGATGGCCTTTCACCCCCAGCTCCTAATACTCCCCCTGGGGATGTAGCTCCTTCTGGCAGTAACATTGTTGATGGCCTTTCACCCCCAGCTCCTAATACTCCCCCTGGGGATGTAGCTCCTTCTGGCAGTAACATTGTTGATGGCCTTTCACCCCCAGCTCCTAATACTCCCCTGGGGATGTAGCTCCTTCTGGCAGTAACATTGTTGATGGCCTTTCACCCCCAGCTCCTAATACTCCCACTGGGGATGTAGCTCCTTCTGGCAGTAACATTGTTGATGGCCTTTCACCCCCAGCTCCTAATACTCCCACTGGTGATGTAGCTCCTTCTGGCAGTAACATTGTTGATGGCCTTTCACCCCCAGCTCCTAATACTCCCCTGGGGATGTAGCTCCTTCTGGCAGTAACATTGTTGATGGCCTTTCACCCCCAGCTCCTAATACTCCCCCTGGGGATGTAGCTCCTTCTGGCAGTAACATTGTTGATGGCCTTTCACCCCCAGCTCCTAATACTCCCCCTGGGGATGTAGCTCCTTCTGGCAGTAACATTGTTGATGGCCTTTCACCCCCAGCTCCTAATACTCCCCCTGGTGATGTAGCTCCTTCTGGCAGTAACATTGTTGATGGCCTTTCACCCCCAGCTCCTAATACTCCCCCTGGGGATGTAGCTCCTTCTGGCAGTAACATTGTTGATGGCCTTTCACCCCCAGCTCCTAATACTCCCCCTGGGGATGTAGCTCCTTCTGGCAGTAACATTGTTGATGGCCTTTCACCCCCAGCTCCTAATACTCCCCCTGGGGATGTAGCTCCTTCTGGCAGTAACATTGTTGATGGCCTTTCACCCCCAGCTCCTAATACTCCCACTGGTGATGTAGCTCCTTCTGGCAGTAACATTGTTGATGGCCTTTCACCCCCAGCTCCTAATACTCCCCCTGGGGATGTAGCTCCTTCTGGCAGTAACATTGTTGATGGCCTTTCACCCCCAGCTCCTAATACTCCCCCTGGGGATGTAGCTCCTTCTGGCAGTAACATTGTTGATGGCCTTTCACCCCCAGCTCCTAATACTCCCCTGGGGATGTAGCTCCTTCTGGCAGTAACATTGTTGATGGCCTTTCACCCCCAGCTCCTAATACTCCCCCTGGGGATGTAGCTCCTTCTGGCAGTAACATTGTTGATGGCCTTTCACCCCCAGCTCCTAATACTCCCCCTGGGGATGTAGCTCCTTCTGGCAGTAACATTGTTGATGGCCTTTCACCCCCAGCTCCTAATACTCCCCCTGGGGATGTAGCTCCTTCTGGCAGTAACATTGTTGATGGCCTTTCACCCCCAGCTCCTAATACTCCCCACTGGTGATGTAGCTCCTTCTGGCAGTAACATTGTTGATGGCCTTTCACCCCCAGCTCCTAATACTCCCCTGGGGATGTAGCTCCTTCTGGCAGTAACATTGTTGATGGCCTTTCACCCCCAGCTCCTAATACTCCCCTGGTGATGTAGCTCCTTCTGGCAGTAACATTGTTGATGGCCTTTCACCCCCAGCTCCTAATACTCCCCCTGGGGATGTAGCTCCTTCTGGCAGTAACATTGTTGATGGCCTTTCACCCCCAGCTCCTAATACTCCCCCTGGGGATGTAGCTCCTTCTGGCAGTAACATTGTTGATGGCCTTTCACCCCCAGCTCCTAATACTCCCCCTGGGGATGTAGCTCCTTCTGGCAGTAACATTGTTGATGGCCTTTCACCCCCAGCTCCTAATACTCCCACTGGTGATGTAGCTCCTTCTGGCAGTAACATTGTTGATGGCCTTTCACCCCCAGCTCCTAATACTCCCCCTGGGGATGTAGCTCCTTCTGGCAGTAACATTGTTGATGGCCTTTCACCCCCAGCTCCTAATACTCCCCCTGGGGATGTAGCTCCTTCTGGCAGTAACATTGTTGATGGCCTTTCACCCCCAGCTCCTAATACTCCCCCTGGGGATGTAGCTCCTTCTGGCAGTAACATTGTTGATGGCCTTTCACCCCCAGCTCCTAATACTCCCCCTGGGGATGTAGCTCCTTCTGGCAGTAACATTGTTGATGGCCTTTCACCCCCAGCTCCTAATACTCCCCTGGGGATGTAGCTCCTTCTGGCAGTAACATTGTTGATGGCCTTTCACCCCCAGCTCCTAATACTCCCCCTGGGGATGTAGCTCCTTCTGGCAGTAACATTGTTGATGGCCTTTCACCCCCAGCTCCTAATACTCCCCTGGTGATGTAGCTCCTTCTGGCAGTAACATTGTTGATGGCCTTTCACCCCCAGCTCCTAATACTCCCCCTGGGGATGTAGCTCCTTCTGGCAGTAACATTGTTGATGGCCTTTCACCCCCAGCTCCTAATACTCCCCTGGGGATGTAGCTCCTTCTGGCAGTAACATTGTTGATGGCCTTTCACCCCCAGCTCCTAATACTCCCCTGGGGATGTAGCTCCTTCTGGCAGTAACATTGTTGATGGCCTTTCACCCCCAGCTCCTAATACTCCCCCTGGTGATGTAGCTCCTTCTGGCAGTAACATTGTTGATGGCCTTTCACCCCCAGCTCCTAATACTCCCCTGGGGATGTAGCTCCTTCTGGCAGTAACATTGTTGATGGCCTTTCACCCCCAGCTCCTAATACTCCCCTGGGGATGTAGCTCCTTCTGGCAGTAACATTGTTGATGGCCTTTCACCCCCAGCTCCTAATACTCCCCCTGGGGATGTAGCTCCTTCTGGCAGTAACATTGTTGATGGCCTTTCACCCCCAGCTCCTAATACTCCCCCTGGGGATGTAGCTCCTTCTGGCAGTAACATTGTTGATGGCCTTTCACCCCAGCTCCTAATACTCCCACTGGGGATGTAGCTCCTTCTGGCAGTAACATTGTTGATGGCCTTTCACCCCCAGCTCCTAATACTCCCCCTGGGGATGTAGCTCCTTCTGGCAGTAACATTGTTGATGGCCTTTCACCCCCAGCTCCTAATACTCCCCCTGGGGATGTAGCTCCTTCTGGCAGTAACATTGTTGATGGCCTTTCACCCCCAGCTCCTAATACTCCCCCTGGGGATGTAGCTCCTTCTGGCAGTAACATTGTTGATGGCCTTTCACCCCCAGCTCCTAATACTCCCCTGGTGATGTAGCTCCTTCTGGCAGTAACATTGTTGATGGCCTTTCACCCCCAGCTCCTAATACTCCCCCTGGGGATGTAGCTCCTTCTGGCAGTAACATTGTTGATGGCCTTTCACCCCCAGCTCCTAATACTCCCCCTGGGGATGTAGCTCCTTCTGGCAGTAACATTGTTGATGGCCTTTCACCCCCAGCTCCTAATACTCCCCTGGTGATGTAGCTCCTTCTGGCAGTAACATTGTTGATGGCCTTTCACCCCCAGCTCCTAATACTCCCCTGGGGATGTAGCTCCTTCTGGCAGTAACATTGTTGATGGCCTTTCACCCCCAGCTCCTAATACTCCCCTGGGGATGTAGCTCCTTCTGGCAGTAACATTGTTGATGGCCTTTCACCCCCAGCTCCTAATACTCCCCCTGGGGATGTAGCTCCTTCTGGCAGTAACATTGTTGATGGCCTTTCACCCCCAGCTCCTAATACTCCCCCTGGGGATGTAGCTCCTTCTGGCAGTAACATTGTTGATGGCCTTTCACCCCCAGCTCCTAATACTCCCCCTGGTGATGTAGCTCCTTCTGGCAGTAACATTGTTGATGGCCTTTCACCCCCAGCTCCTAATACTCCCCCTGGGGATGTAGCTCCTTCTGGCAGTAACATTGTTGATGGCCTTTCACCCCCAGCTCCTAATACTCCCCTGGGGATGTAGCTCCTTCTGGCAGTAACATTGTTGATGGCCTTTCACCCCCAGCTCCTAATACTCCCCTGGGGATGTAGCTCCTTCTGGCAGTAACATTGTTGATGGCCTTTCACCCCCAGCTCCTAATACTCCCCTGGTGATGTAGCTCCTTCTGGCAGTAACATTGTTGATGGCCTTTCACCCCCAGCTCCTAATACTCCCCCTGGGGATGTAGCTCCTTCTGGCAGTAACATTGTTGATGGCCTTTCACCCCCAGCTCCTAATACTCCCCCTGGGGATGTAGCTCCTTCTGGCAGTAACATTGTTGATGGCCTTTCACCCCCAGCTCCTAATACTCCCCCTGGGGATGTAGCTCCTTCTGGCAGTAACATTGTTGATGGCCTTTCACCCCCAGCTCCTAATACTCCCCCTGGGGATGTAGCTCCTTCTGGCAGTAACATTGTTGATGGCCTTTCACCCCCAGCTCCTAATACTCCCCCTGGGGATGTAGCTCCTTCTGGCAGTAACATTGTTGATGGCCTTTCACCCCCAGCTCCTAATACTCCCCCTGGGGATGTAGCTCCTTCTGGCAGTAACATTGTTGATGGCCTTTCACCCCCAGCTCCTAATACTCCCCTGGGGATGTAGCTCCTTCTGGCAGTAACATTGTTGATGGCCTTTCACCCCCAGCTCCTAATACTCCCCCTGGGGATGTAGCTCCTTCTGGCAGTAACATTGTTGATGGCCTTTCACCCCCAGCTCCTAATACTCCCCTGGGGATGTAGCTCCTTCTGGCAGTAACATTGTTGATGGCCTTTCACCCCCAGCTCCTAATACTCCCCTGGGGATGTAGCTCCTTCTGGCAGTAACATTGTTGATGGCCTTTCACCCCCAGCTCCTAATACTCCCCCTGGGGATGTAGCTCCTTCTGGCAGTAACATTGTTGATGGCCTTTCACCCCCAGCTCCTAATACTCCCACTGGTGATGTAGCTCCTTCTGGCAGTAACATTGTTGATGGCCTTTCACCCCCAGCTCCTAATACTCCCCCTGGGGATGTAGCTCCTTCTGGCAGTAACATTGTTGATGGCCTTTCACCCCCAGCTCCTAATACTCCCCCTGGGGATGTAGCTCCTTCTGGCAGTAACATTGTTGATGGCCTTTCACCCCCAGCTCCTAATACTCCCACTGGTGATGTAGCTCCTTCTGGCAGTAACATTGTTGATGGCCTTTCACCCCCAGCTCCTAATACTCCCCCTGGGGATGTAGCTCCTTCTGGCAGTAACATTGTTGATGGCCTTTCACCCCCAGCTCCTAATACTCCCCTGGGGATGTAGCTCCTTCTGGCAGTAACATTGTTGATGGCCTTTCACCCCCAGCTCCTAATACTCCCCTGGTGATGTAGCTCCTTCTGGCAGTAACATTGTTGATGGCCTTTCACCCCCAGCTCCTAATACTCCCCTGGGGATGTAGCTCCTTCTGGCAGTAACATTGTTGATGGCCTTTCACCCCCAGCTCCTAATACTCCCCCTGGGGATGTAGCTCCTTCTGGCAGTAACATTGTTGATGGCCTTTCACCCCCAGCTCCTAATACTCCCACTGGTGATGTAGCTCCTTCTGGCAGTAACATTGTTGATGGCCTTTCACCCCCAGCTCCTAATACTCCCCCTGGGGATGTAGCTCCTTCTGGCAGTAACATTGTTGATGGCCTTTCACCCCCAGCTCCTAATACTCCCCCTGGGGATGTAGCTCCTTCTGGCAGTAACATTGTTGATGGCCTTTCACCCCCAGCTCCTAATACTCCCCTGGGGATGTAGCTCCTTCTGGCAGTAACATTGTTGATGGCCTTTCACCCCCAGCTCCTAATACTCCCCCTGGGGATGTAGCTCCTTCTGGCAGTAACATTGTTGATGGCCTTTCACCCCCAGCTCCTAATACTCCCACTGGTGATGTAGCTCCTTCTGGCAGTAACATTGTTGATGGCCTTTCACCCCCAGCTCCTAATACTCCCCTGGGGATGTAGCTCCTTCTGGCAGTAACATTGTTGATGGCCTTTCACCCCCAGCTCCTAATACTCCCCTGGGGATGTAGCTCCTTCTGGCAGTAACATTGTTGATGGCCTTTCACCCCCAGCTCCTAATACTCCCACTGGTGATGTAGCTCCTTCTGGCAGTAACATTGTTGATGGCCTTTCACCCCCAGCTCCTAATACTCCCCTGGGGATGTAGCTCCTTCTGGCAGTAACATTGTTGATGGCCTTTCACCCCCAGCTCCTAATACTCCCCCTGGGGATGTAGCTCCTTCTGGCAGTAACATTGTTGATGGCCTTTCACCCCCAGCTCCTAATACTCCCCTGGGGATGTAGCTCCTTCTGGCAGTAACATTGTTGATGGCCTTTCACCCCCAGCTCCTAATACTCCCCCTGGGGATGTAGCTCCTTCTGGCAGTAACATTGTTGATGGCCTTTCACCCCCAGCTCCTAATACTCCCCCTGGGGATGTAGCTCCTTCTGGCAGTAACATTGTTGATGGCCTTTCACCCCCAGCTCCTAATACTCCCACTGGTGATGTAGCTCCTTCTGGCAGTAACATTGTTGATGGCCTTTCACCCCCAGCTCCTAATACTCCCCTGGTGATGTAGCTCCTTCTGGCAGTAACATTGTTGATGGCCTTTCACCCCCAGCTCCTAATACTCCCCCTGGGGATGTAGCTCCTTCTGGCAGTAACATTGTTGATGGCCTTTCACCCCCAGCTCCTAATACTCCCCCTGGGTGATGTAGCTCCTTCTGGCAGTAACATTGTTGATGGCCTTTCACCCCCAGCTCCTAATACTCCCCTGGGGATGTAGCTCCTTCTGGCAGTAACATTGTTGATGGCCTTTCACCCCCAGCTCCTAATACTCCCCCTGGGGATGTAGCTCCTTCTGGCAGTAACATTGTTGATGGCCTTTCACCCCCAGCTCCTAATACTCCCACTGGTGATGTAGCTCCTTCTGGCAGTAACATTGTTGATGGCCTTTCACCCCCAGCTCCTAATACTCCCCCTGGGGATGTAGCTCCTTCTGGCAGTAACATTGTTGATGGCCTTTCACCCCCAGCTCCTAATACTCCCCCTGGGGATGTAGCTCCTTCTGGCAGTAACATTGTTGATGGCCTTTCACCCCCAGCTCCTAATACTCCCACTGGTGATGTAGCTCCTTCTGGCAGTAACATTGTTGATGGCCTTTCACCCCCAGCTCCTAATACTCCCCTGGGGATGTAGCTCCTTCTGGCAGTAACATTGTTGATGGCCTTTCACCCCCAGCTCCTAATACTCCCCTGGGGATGTAGCTCCTTCTGGCAGTAACATTGTTGATGGCCTTTCACCCCCAGCTCCTAATACTCCCCCTGGGGATGTAGCTCCTTCTGGCAGTAACATTGTTGATGGCCTTTCACCCCCAGCTCCTAATACTCCCCCTGGGGATGTAGCTCCTTCTGGCAGTAACATTGTTGATGGCCTTTCACCCCCAGCTCCTAATACTCCCCCTGGGGATGTAGCTCCTTCTGGCAGTAACATTGTTGATGGCCTTTCACCCCCAGCTCCTAATACTCCCCCTGGGTGATGTAGCTCCTTCTGGCAGTAACATTGTTGATGGCCTTTCACCCCCAGCTCCTAATACTCCCCTGGGGATGTAGCTCCTTCTGGCAGTAACATTGTTGATGGCCTTTCACCCCCAGCTCCTAATACTCCCACTGGTGATGTAGCTCCTTCTGGCAGTAACATTGTTGATGGCCTTTCACCCCCAGCTCCTAATACTCCCCTGGGATGTAGCTCCTTCTGGCAGTAACATTGTTGATGGCCTTTCACCCCCAGCTCCTAATACTCCCCCTGGGGATGTAGCTCCTTCTGGCAGTAACATTGTTGATGGCCTTTCACCCCCAGCTCCTAATACTCCCCCTGGGGATGTAGCTCCTTCTGGCAGTAACATTGTTGATGGCCTTTCACCCCCAGCTCCTAATACTCCCACTGGTGATGTAGCTCCTTCTGGCAGTAACATTGTTGATGGCCTTTCACCCCCAGCTCCTAATACTCCCCCTGGGGATGTAGCTCCTTCTGGCAGTAACATTGTTGATGGCCTTTCACCCCCAGCTCCTAATACTCCCCTGGTGATGTAGCTCCTTCTGGCAGTAACATTGTTGATGGCCTTTCACCCCCAGCTCCTAATACTCCCCCTGGGGATGTAGCTCCTTCTGGCAGTAACATTGTTGATGGCCTTTCACCCCCAGCTCCTAATACTCCCCCTGGGGATGTAGCTCCTTCTGGCAGTAACATTGTTGATGGCCTTTCACCCCCAGCTCCTAATACTCCCCCTGGGGATGTAGCTCCTTCTGGCAGTAACATTGTTGATGGCCTTTCACCCCCAGCTCCTAATACTCCCACTGGTGATGTAGCTCCTTCTGGCAGTAACATTGTTGATGGCCTTTCACCCCCAGCTCCTAATACTCCCCTGGGATGTAGCTCCTTCTGGCAGTAACATTGTTGATGGCCTTTCACCCCCAGCTCCTAATACTCCCCCTGGGGATGTAGCTCCTTCTGGCAGTAACATTGTTGATGGCCTTTCACCCCCAGCTCCTAATACTCCCCCTGGGGATGTAGCTCCTTCTGGCAGTAACATTGTTGATGGCCTTTCACCCCCAGCTCCTAATACTCCCACTGGTGATGTAGCTCCTTCTGGCAGTAACATTGTTGATGGCCTTTCACCCCCAGCTCCTAATACTCCCCCTGGGGATGTAGCTCCTTCTGGCAGTAACATTGTTGATGGCCTTTCACCCCCAGCTCCTAATACTCCCCTGGGTGATGTAGCTCCTTCTGGCAGTAACATTGTTGATGGCCTTTCACCCCCAGCTCCTAATACTCCCCTGGGGATGTAGCTCCTTCTGGCAGTAACATTGTTGATGGCCTTTCACCCCCAGCTCCTAATACTCCCCCTGGGGATGTAGCTCCTTCTGGCAGTAACATTGTTGATGGCCTTTCACCCCCAGCTCCTAATACTCCCCCTGGGGATGTAGCTCCTTCTGGCAGTAACATTGTTGATGGCCTTTCACCCCCAGCTCCTAATACTCCCCTGGGGATGTAGCTCCTTCTGGCAGTAACATTGTTGATGGCCTTTCACCCCCAGCTCCTAATACTCCCCCTGGTGATGTAGCTCCTTCTGGCAGTAACATTGTTGATGGCCTTTCACCCCCAGCTCCTAATACTCCCACTGGTGATGTAGCTCCTTCTGGCAGTAACATTGTTGATGGCCTTTCACCCCCAGCTCCTAATACTCCCCCTGGGGATGTAGCTCCTTCTGGCAGTAACATTGTTGATGGCCTTTCACCCCCAGCTCCTAATACTCCCCTGGGTGATGTAGCTCCTTCTGGCAGTAACATTGTTGATGGCCTTTCACCCCCAGCTCCTAATACTCCCCCTGGGGATGTAGCTCCTTCTGGCAGTAACATTGTTGATGGCCTTTCACCCCCAGCTCCTAATACTCCCCCTGGGGATGTAGCTCCTTCTGGCAGTAACATTGTTGATGGCCTTTCACCCCCAGCTCCTAATACTCCCCCTGGGGATGTAGCTCCTTCTGGCAGTAACATTGTTGATGGCCTTTCACCCCCAGCTCCTAATACTCCCCCTGGGGATGTAGCTCCTTCTGGCAGTAACATTGTTGATGGCCTTTCACCCCCAGCTCCTAATACTCCCCCTGGGGATGTAGCTCCTTCTGGCAGTAACATTGTTGATGGCCTTTCACCCCCAGCTCCTAATACTCCCCTGGGGATGTAGCTCCTTCTGGCAGTAACATTGTTGATGGCCTTTCACCCCCAGCTCCTAATACTCCCCCTGGGGATGTAGCTCCTTCTGGCAGTAACATTGTTGATGGCCTTTCACCCCCAGCTCCTAATACTCCCCCTGGGGATGTAGCTCCTTCTGGCAGTAACATTGTTGATGGCCTTTCACCCCCAGCTCCTAATACTCCCCCTGGGGATGTAGCTCCTTCTGGCAGTAACATTGTTGATGGCCTTTCACCCCCAGCTCCTAATACTCCCCACTGGTGATGTAGCTCCTTCTGGCAGTAACATTGTTGATGGCCTTTCACCCCCAGCTCCTAATACTCCCCCTGGGGATGTAGCTCCTTCTGGCAGTAACATTGTTGATGGCCTTTCACCCCCAGCTCCTAATACTCCCCCTGGGGATGTAGCTCCTTCTGGCAGTAACATTGTTGATGGCCTTTCACCCCCAGCTCCTAATACTCCCCTGGGGATGTAGCTCCTTCTGGCAGTAACATTGTTGATGGCCTTTCACCCCCAGCTCCTAATACTCCCACTGGTGATGTAGCTCCTTCTGGCAGTAACATTGTTGATGGCCTTTCACCCCCAGCTCCTAATACTCCCCCTGGGGATGTAGCTCCTTCTGGCAGTAACATTGTTGATGGCCTTTCACCCCCAGCTCCTAATACTCCCCCTGGGGATGTAGCTCCTTCTGGCAGTAACATTGTTGATGGCCTTTCACCCCCAGCTCCTAATACTCCCCCTGGGGATGTAGCTCCTTCTGGCAGTAACATTGTTGATGGCCTTTCACCCCCAGCTCCTAATACTCCCCCTGGGGATGTAGCTCCTTCTGGCAGTAACATTGTTGATGGCCTTTCACCCCCAGCTCCTAATACTCCCCCTGGGGATGTAGCTCCTTCTGGCAGTAACATTGTTGATGGCCTTTCACCCCCAGCTCCTAATACTCCCACTGGTGATGTAGCTCCTTCTGGCAGTAACATTGTTGATGGCCTTTCACCCCCAGCTCCTAATACTCCCCCTGGGGATGTAGCTCCTTCTGGCAGTAACATTGTTGATGGCCTTTCACCCCCAGCTCCTAATACTCCCCCTGGGGATGTAGCTCCTTCTGGCAGTAACATTGTTGATGGCCTTTCACCCCCAGCTCCTAATACTCCCCTGGGGATGTAGCTCCTTCTGGCAGTAACATTGTTGATGGCCTTTCACCCCCAGCTCCTAATACTCCCCCTGGGGATGTAGCTCCTTCTGGCAGTAACATTGTTGATGGCCTTTCACCCCCAGCTCCTAATACTCCCCCTGGGATGTAGCTCCTTCTGGCAGTAACATTGTTGATGGCCTTTCACCCCCAGCTCCTAATACTCCCCTGGGGATGTAAGGTAGCTCCTTCTGGCAGTAACATTGTTGATGGCCTTTCACCCCCAGCTCCTAATACTCCCCTGGGGATGTAGCTCCTTCTGGCAGTAACATTGTTGATGGCCTTTCACCCCCAGCTCCTAATACTCCCCCTGGGATGTAGCTCCTTCTGGCAGTAACATTGTTGATGGCCTTTCACCCCCAGCTCCTAATACTCCCCCTGGTGATGTAGCTCCTTCTGGCAGTAACATTGTTGATGGCCTTTCACCCCCAGCTCCTAATACTCCCCCTGGGGATGTAGCTCCTTCTGGCAGTAACATTGTTGATGGCCTTTCACCCCCAGCTCCTAATACTCCCCTGGGGATGTAGCTCCTTCTGGCAGTAACATTGTTGATGGCCTTTCACCCCCAGCTCCTAATACTCCCCCTGGGGATGTAGCTCCTTCTGGCAGTAACATTGTTGATGGCCTTTCACCCCCAGCTCCTAATACTCCCCCTGGGGATGTAGCTCCTTCTGGCAGTAACATTGTTGATGGCCTTTCACCCCCAGCTCCTAATACTCCCCCTGGGGATGTAGCTCCTTCTGGCAGTAACATTGTTGATGGCCTTTCACCCCCAGCTCCTAATACTCCCACTGGTGATGTAGCTCCTTCTGGCAGTAACATTGTTGATGGCCTTTCACCCCCAGCTCCTAATACTCCCCCTGGGGATGTAGCTCCTTCTGGCAGTAACATTGTTGATGGCCTTTCACCCCCAGCTCCTAATACTCCCCCTGGGGATGTAGCTCCTTCTGGCAGTAACATTGTTGATGGCCTTTCACCCCCAGCTCCTAATACTCCCCTGGGATGTAGCTCCTTCTGGCAGTAACATTGTTGATGGCCTTTCACCCCCAGCTCCTAATACTCCCCCTGGGGATGTAGCTCCTTCTGGCAGTAACATTGTTGATGGCCTTTCACCCCCAGCTCCTAATACTCCCCCTGGGGATGTAGCTCCTTCTGGCAGTAACATTGTTGATGGCCTTTCACCCCCAGCTCCTAATACTCCCCCTGGGGATGTAGCTCCTTCTGGCAGTAACATTGTTGATGGCCTTTCACCCCCAGCTCCTAATACTCCCCCTGGGGATGTAGCTCCTTCTGGCAGTAACATTGTTGATGGCCTTTCACCCCCAGCTCCTAATACTCCCACTGGTGATGTAGCTCCTTCTGGCAGTAACATTGTTGATGGCCTTTCACCCCCAGCTCCTAATACTCCCCCTGGGGATGTAGCTCCTTCTGGCAGTAACATTGTTGATGGCCTTTCACCCCCAGCTCCTAATACTCCCCCTGGGGATGTAGCTCCTTCTGGCAGTAACATTGTTGATGGCCTTTCACCCCCAGCTCCTAATACTCCCACTGGTGATGTAGCTCCTTCTGGCAGTAACATTGTTGATGGCCTTTCACCCCCAGCTCCTAATACTCCCCCTGGGGATGTAGCTCCTTCTGGCAGTAACATTGTTGATGGCCTTTCACCCCCAGCTCCTAATACTCCCCCTGGGGATGTAGCTCCTTCTGGCAGTAACATTGTTGATGGCCTTTCACCCCCAGCTCCTAATACTCCCCCTGGGGATGTAGCTCCTTCTGGCAGTAACATTGTTGATGGCCTTTCACCCCCAGCTCCTAATACTCCCCCTGGGGATGTAGCTCCTTCTGGCAGTAACATTGTTGATGGCCTTTCACCCCCAGCTCCTAATACTCCCCCTGGGGATGTAGCTCCTTCTGGCAGTAACATTGTTGATGGCCTTTCACCCCCAGCTCCTAATACTCCCCTGGTGATGTAGCTCCTTCTGGCAGTAACATTGTTGATGGCCTTTCACCCCCAGCTCCTAATACTCCCCCTGGGGATGTAGCTCCTTCTGGCAGTAACATTGTTGATGGCCTTTCACCCCCAGCTCCTAATACTCCCCCTGGGGATGTAGCTCCTTCTGGCAGTAACATTGTTGATGGCCTTTCACCCCCAGCTCCTAATACTCCCCCTGGGGATGTAGCTCCTTCTGGCAGTAACATTGTTGATGGCCTTTCACCCCCAGCTCCTAATACTCCCCTGGGGATGTAGCTCCTTCTGGCAGTAACATTGTTGATGGCCTTTCACCCCCAGCTCCTAATACTCCCCCTGGGGATGTAGCTCCTTCTGGCAGTAACATTGTTGATGGCCTTTCACCCCCAGCTCCTAATACTCCCCCTGGGGATGTAGCTCCTTCTGGCAGTAACATTGTTGATGGCCTTTCACCCCCAGCTCCTAATACTCCCCTGGGGATGTAGCTCCTTCTGGCAGTAACATTGTTGATGGCCTTTCACCCCCAGCTCCTAATACTCCCACTGGGATGTAGCTCCTTCTGGCAGTAACATTGTTGATGGCCTTTCACCCCCAGCTCCTAATACTCCCCCTGGGGATGTAGCTCCTTCTGGCAGTAACATTGTTGATGGCCTTTCACCCCCAGCTCCTAATACTCCCCCTGGGGATGTAGCTCCTTCTGGCAGTAACATTGTTGATGGCCTTTCACCCCCAGCTCCTAATACTCCCCTGGGGATGTAGCTCCTTCTGGCAGTAACATTGTTGATGGCCTTTCACCCCCAGCTCCTAATACTCCCCCTGGGGATGTAGCTCCTTCTGGCAGTAACATTGTTGATGGCCTTTCACCCCCAGCTCCTAATACTCCCCCTGGGATGTAGCTCCTTCTGGCAGTAACATTGTTGATGGCCTTTCACCCCCAGCTCCTAATACTCCCCCTGGTGATGTAGCTCCTTCTGGCAGTAACATTGTTGATGGCCTTTCACCCCCAGCTCCTAATACTCCCCCTGGGGATGTAGCTCCTTCTGGCAGTAACATTGTTGATGGCCTTTCACCCCCAGCTCCTAATACTCCCCCTGGGGATGTAGCTCCTTCTGGCAGTAACATTGTTGATGGCCTTTCACCCCCAGCTCCTAATACTCCCCCTGGGGATGTAGCTCCTTCTGGCAGTAACATTGTTGATGGCCTTTCACCCCCAGCTCCTAATACTCCCCCTGGGGATGTAGCTCCTTCTGGCAGTAACATTGTTGATGGCCTTTCACCCCCAGCTCCTAATACTCCCACTGGTGATGTAGCTCCTTCTGGCAGTAACATTGTTGATGGCCTTTCACCCCCAGCTCCTAATACTCCCCCTGGGGATGTAGCTCCTTCTGGCAGTAACATTGTTGATGGCCTTTCACCCCCAGCTCCTAATACTCCCACTGGTGATGTAGCTCCTTCTGGCAGTAACATTGTTGATGGCCTTTCACCCCCAGCTCCTAATACTCCCCCTGGGGATGTAGCTCCTTCTGGCAGTAACATTGTTGATGGCCTTTCACCCCCAGCTCCTAATACTCCCCCTGGGGATGTAGCTCCTTCTGGCAGTAACATTGTTGATGGCCTTTCACCCCCAGCTCCTAATACTCCCACTGGTGATGTAGCTCCTTCTGGCAGTAACATTGTTGATGGCCTTTCACCCCCAGCTCCTAATACTCCCCCTGGGGATGTAGCTCCTTCTGGCAGTAACATTGTTGATGGCCTTTCACCCCCAGCTCCTAATACTCCCCCTGGGGATGTAGCTCCTTCTGGCAGTAACATTGTTGATGGCCTTTCACCCCCAGCTCCTAATACTCCCCTGGTGATGTAGCTCCTTCTGGCAGTAACATTGTTGATGGCCTTTCACCCCCAGCTCCTAATACTCCCCCTGGTGATGTAGCTCCTTCTGGCAGTAACATTGTTGATGGCCTTTCACCCCCAGCTCCTAATACTCCCCCTGGGGATGTAGCTCCTTCTGGCAGTAACATTGTTGATGGCCTTTCACCCCCAGCTCCTAATACTCCCCCTGGGGATGTAGCTCCTTCTGGCAGTAACATTGTTGATGGCCTTTCACCCCCAGCTCCTAATACTCCCCCTGGGGATGTAGCTCCTTCTGGCAGTAACATTGTTGATGGCCTTTCACCCCCAGCTCCTAATACTCCCCCTGGTGATGTAGCTCCTTCTGGCAGTAACATTGTTGATGGCCTTTCACCCCCAGCTCCTAATACTCCCCCTGGGGATGTAGCTCCTTCTGGCAGTAACATTGTTGATGGCCTTTCACCCCCAGCTCCTAATACTCCCCCTGGGGATGTAGCTCCTTCTGGCAGTAACATTGTTGATGGCCTTTCACCCCCAGCTCCTAATACTCCCCTGGTGATGTAGCTCCTTCTGGCAGTAACATTGTTGATGGCCTTTCACCCCCAGCTCCCCCTGGGGATGTAGCTCCTTCTGGCAGTAACATTGTTGATGGCCTTTCACCCCCAGCTCCTAATACTCCCCCTGGGGATGTAGCTCCTTCTGGCAGTAACATTGTTGATGGCCTTTCACCCCCAGCTCCTAATACTCCCCTGGGGATGTAGCTCCTTCTGGCAGTAACATTGTTGATGGCCTTTCACCCCCAGCTCCTAATACTCCCCCTGGGGATGTAGCTCCTTCTGGCAGTAACATTGTTGATGGCCTTTCACCCCCAGCTCCTAATACTCCCCCTGGGGATGTAGCTCCTTCTGGCAGTAACATTGTTGATGGCCTTTCACCCCCAGCTCCTAATACTCCCCCTGGGGATGTAGCTCCTTCTGGCAGTAACATTGTTGATGGCCTTTCACCCCCAGCTCCTAATACTCCCCCTGGGATGTAGCTCCTTCTGGCAGTAACATTGTTGATGGCCTTTCACCCCCAGCTCCTAATACTCCCCCTGGGGATGTAGCTCCTTCTGGCAGTAACATTGTTGATGGCCTTTCACCCCCAGCTCCTAATACTCCCCCTGGGATGTAGCTCCTTCTGGCAGTAACATTGTTGATGGCCTTTCACCCCCAGCTCCTAATACTCCCCTGGGATGTAGCTCCTTCTGGCAGTAACATTGTTGATGGCCTTTCACCCCCAGCTCCTAATACTCCCCCTGGGGATGTAGCTCCTTCTGGCAGTAACATTGTTGATGGCCTTTCACCCCCAGCTCCTAATACTCCCCTGGGATGTAGCTCCTTCTGGCAGTAACATTGTTGATGGCCTTTCACCCCCAGCTCCTAATACTCCCCCTGGGGATGTAGCTCCTTCTGGCAGTAACATTGTTGATGGCCTTTCACCCCCAGCTCCTAATACTCCCCCTGGGATGTAGCTCCTTCTGGCAGTAACATTGTTGATGGCCTTTCACCCCCAGCTCCTAATACTCCCCCTGGGGATGTAGCTCCTTCTGGCAGTAACATTGTTGATGGCCTTTCACCCCCAGCTCCTAATACTCCCCTGGGATGTAGCTCCTTCTGGCAGTAACATTGTTGATGGCCTTTCACCCCCAGCTCCTAATACTCCCCCTGGGGATGTAGCTCCTTCTGGCAGTAACATTGTTGATGGCCTTTCACCCCCAGCTCCTAATACTCCCCTGGTGATGTAGCTCCTTCTGGCAGTAACATTGTTGATGGCCTTTCACCCCCAGCTCCTAATACTCCCCCTGGGGATGTAGCTCCTTCTGGCAGTAACATTGTTGATGGCCTTTCACCCCCAGCTCCTAATACTCCCCCTGGGGATGTAGCTCCTTCTGGCAGTAACATTGTTGATGGCCTTTCACCCCCAGCTCCTAATACTCCCCCTGGGGATGTAGCTCCTTCTGGCAGTAACATTGTTGATGGCCTTTCACCCCCAGCTCCTAATACTCCCCCTGGGGATGTAGCTCCTTCTGGCAGTAACATTGTTGATGGCCTTTCACCCCCAGCTCCTAATACTCCCCCTGGGGATGTAGCTCCTTCTGGCAGTAACATTGTTGATGGCCTTTCACCCCCAGCTCCTAATACTCCCCCTGGGGATGTAGCTCCTTCTGGCAGTAACATTGTTGATGGCCTTTCACCCCCAGCTCCTAATACTCCCCCTGGGGATGTAGCTCCTTCTGGCAGTAACATTGTTGATGGCCTTTCACCCCCAGCTCCTAATACTCCCCTGGGGATGTAGCTCCTTCTGGCAGTAACATTGTTGATGGCCTTTCACCCCCAGCTCCTAATACTCCCCCTGGGGATGTAGCTCCTTCTGGCAGTAACATTGTTGATGGCCTTTCACCCCCAGCTCCTAATACTCCCCCTGGGGATGTAGCTCCTTCTGGCAGTAACATTGTTGATGGCCTTTCACCCCCAGCTCCTAATACTCCCCTGGGGATGTAGCTCCTTCTGGCAGTAACATTGTTGATGGCCTTTCACCCCCAGCTCCTAATACTCCCCCTGGGGATGTAGCTCCTTCTGGCAGTAACATTGTTGATGGCCTTTCACCCCCAGCTCCTAATACTCCCCCTGGGGATGTAGCTCCTTCTGGCAGTAACATTGTTGATGGCCTTTCACCCCCAGCTCCTAATACTCCCCTGGTGATGTAGCTCCTTCTGGCAGTAACATTGTTGATGGCCTTTCACCCCCAGCTCCTAATACTCCCCCTGGGGATGTAGCTCCTTCTGGCAGTAACATTGTTGATGGCCTTTCACCCCCAGCTCCTAATACTCCCCCTGGGGATGTAGCTCCTTCTGGCAGTAACATTGTTGATGGCCTTTCACCCCCAGCTCCTAATACTCCCCCTGGGGATGTAGCTCCTTCTGGCAGTAACATTGTTGATGGCCTTTCACCCCCAGCTCCTAATACTCCCCCTGGGGATGTAGCTCCTTCTGGCAGTAACATTGTTGATGGCCTTTCACCCCCAGCTCCTAATACTCCCACTGGTGATGTAGCTCCTTCTGGCAGTAACATTGTTGATGGCCTTTCACCCCCAGCTCCTAATACTCCCCCTGGGGATGTAGCTCCTTCTGGCAGTAACATTGTTGATGGCCTTTCACCCCCAGCTCCTAATACTCCCCCTGGGGATGTAGCTCCTTCTGGCAGTAACATTGTTGATGGCCTTTCACCCCCAGCTCCTAATACTCCCCCTGGGATGTAGCTCCTTCTGGCAGTAACATTGTTGATGGCCTTTCACCCCCAGCTCCTAATACTCCCCCTGGGGATGTAGCTCCTTCTGGCAGTAACATTGTTGATGGCCTTTCACCCCCAGCTCCTAATACTCCCCCTGGGATGTAGCTCCTTCTGGCAGTAACATTGTTGATGGCCTTTCACCCCCAGCTCCTAATACTCCCCCTGGGGATGTAGCTCCTTCTGGCAGTAACATTGTTGATGGCCTTTCACCCCCAGCTCCTAATACTCCCCCTGGGGATGTAGCTCCTTCTGGCAGTAACATTGTTGATGGCCTTTCACCCCCAGCTCCTAATACTCCCCCTGGGGATGTAGCTCCTTCTGGCAGTAACATTGTTGATGGCCTTTCACCCCCAGCTCCTAATACTCCCCTGGTGATGTAGCTCCTTCTGGCAGTAACATTGTTGATGGCCTTTCACCCCCAGCTCCTAATACTCCCCCTGGGGATGTAGCTCCTTCTGGCAGTAACATTGTTGATGGCCTTTCACCCCCAGCTCCTAATACTCCCCCTGGGGATGTAGCTCCTTCTGGCAGTAACATTGTTGATGGCCTTTCACCCCCAGCTCCTAATACTCCCCCTGGGGATGTAGCTCCTTCTGGCAGTAACATTGTTGATGGCCTTTCACCCCCAGCTCCTAATACTCCCCCTGGGGATGTAGCTCCTTCTGGCAGTAACATTGTTGATGGCCTTTCACCCCCAGCTCCTAATACTCCCCCTGGGGATGTAGCTCCTTCTGGCAGTAACATTGTTGATGGCCTTTCACCCCCAGCTCCTAATACTCCCCCTGGGATGTAGCTCCTTCTGGCAGTAACATTGTTGATGGCCTTTCACCCCCAGCTCCTAATACTCCCACTGGTGATGTAGCTCCTTCTGGCAGTAACATTGTTGATGGCCTTTCACCCCCAGCTCCTAATACTCCCCCTGGGGATGTAGCTCCTTCTGGCAGTAACATTGTTGATGGCCTTTCACCCCCAGCTCCTAATACTCCCCCTGGGATGTAGCTCCTTCTGGCAGTAACATTGTTGATGGCCTTTCACCCCCAGCTCCTAATACTCCCCCTGGGGATGTAGCTCCTTCTGGCAGTAACATTGTTGATGGCCTTTCACCCCCAGCTCCTAATACTCCCCCTGGGGATGTAGCTCCTTCTGGCAGTAACATTGTTGATGGCCTTTCACCCCCAGCTCCTAATACTCCCCCTGGGGATGTAGCTCCTTCTGGCAGTAACATTGTTGATGGCCTTTCACCCCCAGCTCCTAATACTCCCCCTGGGGATGTAGCTCCTTCTGGCAGTAACATTGTTGATGGCCTTTCACCCCCAGCTCCTAATACTCCCACTGGTGATGTAGCTCCTTCTGGCAGTAACATTGTTGATGGCCTTTCACCCCCAGCTCCTAATACTCCCCCTGGGGATGTAGCTCCTTCTGGCAGTAACATTGTTGATGGCCTTTCACCCCCAGCTCCTAATACTCCCCCTGGGGATGTAGCTCCTTCTGGCAGTAACATTGTTGATGGCCTTTCACCCCCAGCTCCTAATACTCCCCCTGGGGATGTAGCTCCTTCTGGCAGTAACATTGTTGATGGCCTTTCACCCCCAGCTCCTAATACTCCCCCTGGGATGTAGCTCCTTCTGGCAGTAACATTGTTGATGGCCTTTCACCCCCAGCTCCTAATACTCCCCCTGGTGATGTAGCTCCTTCTGGCAGTAACATTGTTGATGGCCTTTCACCCCCAGCTCCTAATACTCCCCCTGGTGATGTAGCTCCTTCTGGCAGTAACATTGTTGATGGCCTTTCACCCCCAGCTCCTAATACTCCCCCTGGGGATGTAGCTCCTTCTGGCAGTAACATTGTTGATGGCCTTTCACCCCCAGCTCCTAATACTCCCCCTGGGGATGTAGCTCCTTCTGGCAGTAACATTGTTGATGGCCTTTCACCCCCAGCTCCTAATACTCCCACTGGTGATGTAGCTCCTTCTGGCAGTAACATTGTTGATGGCCTTTCACCCCCAGCTCCTAATACTCCCCCTGGGGATGTAGCTCCTTCTGGCAGTAACATTGTTGATGGCCTTTCACCCCCAGCTCCTAATACTCCCCCTGGGGATGTAGCTCCTTCTGGCAGTAACATTGTTGATGGCCTTTCACCCCCAGCTCCTAATACTCCCACTGGTGATGTAGCTCCTTCTGGCAGTAACATTGTTGATGGCCTTTCACCCCCAGCTCCTAATACTCCCCCTGGGATGTAGCTCCTTCTGGCAGTAACATTGTTGATGGCCTTTCACCCCCAGCTCCTAATACTCCCCCTGGGATGTAGCTCCTTCTGGCAGTAACATTGTTGATGGCCTTTCACCCCCAGCTCCTAATACTCCCCCTGGGGATGTAGCTCCTTCTGGCAGTAACATTGTTGATGGCCTTTCACCCCCAGCTCCTAATACTCCCCCTGGGGATGTAGCTCCTTCTGGCAGTAACATTGTTGATGGCCTTTCACCCCCAGCTCCTAATACTCCCCTGGGATGTAGCTCCTTCTGGCAGTAACATTGTTGATGGCCTTTCACCCCCAGCTCCTAATACTCCCCCTGGGGATGTAGCTCCTTCTGGCAGTAACATTGTTGATGGCCTTTCACCCCCAGCTCCTAATACTCCCCTGGGATGTAGCTCCTTCTGGCAGTAACATTGTTGATGGCCTTTCACCCCCAGCTCCTAATACTCCCCCTGGGGATGTAGCTCCTTCTGGCAGTAACATTGTTGATGGCCTTTCACCCCCAGCTCCTAATACTCCCACTGGTGATGTAGCTCCTTCTGGCAGTAACATTGTTGATGGCCTTTCACCCCCAGCTCCTAATACTCCCCCTGGGGATGTAGCTCCTTCTGGCAGTAACATTGTTGATGGCCTTTCACCCCCAGCTCCTAATACTCCCCCTGGGGATGTAGCTCCTTCTGGCAGTAACATTGTTGATGGCCTTTCACCCCCAGCTCCTAATACTCCCCCTGGGATGTAGCTCCTTCTGGCAGTAACATTGTTGATGGCCTTTCACCCCCAGCTCCTAATACTCCCCCTGGGGATGTAGCTCCTTCTGGCAGTAACATTGTTGATGGCCTTTCACCCCCAGCTCCTAATACTCCCCCTGGGGATGTAGCTCCTTCTGGCAGTAACATTGTTGATGGCCTTTCACCCCCAGCTCCTAATACTCCCCCTGGGATGTAGCTCCTTCTGGCAGTAACATTGTTGATGGCCTTTCACCCCCAGCTCCTAATACTCCCCCTGGGGATGTAGCTCCTTCTGGCAGTAACATTGTTGATGGCCTTTCACCCCCAGCTCCTAATACTCCCCCTGGGGATGTAGCTCCTTCTGGCAGTAACATTGTTGATGGCCTTTCACCCCCAGCTCCTAATACTCCCCCTGGGGATGTAGCTCCTTCTGGCAGTAACATTGTTGATGGCCTTTCACCCCCAGCTCCTAATACTCCCCCTGGTGATGTAGCTCCTTCTGGCAGTAACATTGTTGATGGCCTTTCACCCCCAGCTCCTAATACTCCCCCTGGTGATGTAGCTCCTTCTGGCAGTAACATTGTTGATGGCCTTTCACCCCCAGCTCCTAATACTCCCCCTGGGGATGTAGCTCCTTCTGGCAGTAACATTGTTGATGGCCTTTCACCCCCAGCTCCTAATACTCCCCCTGGGGATGTAGCTCCTTCTGGCAGTAACATTGTTGATGGCCTTTCACCCCCAGCTCCTAATACTCCCCCTGGGGATGTAGCTCCTTCTGGCAGTAACATTGTTGATGGCCTTTCACCCCCAGCTCCTAATACTCCCCCTGGGATGTAGCTCCTTCTGGCAGTAACATTGTTGATGGCCTTTCACCCCCAGCTCCTAATACTCCCCCTGGGGATGTAGCTCCTTCTGGCAGTAACATTGTTGATGGCCTTTCACCCCCAGCTCCTAATACTCCCCCTGGGGATGTAGCTCCTTCTGGCAGTAACATTGTTGATGGCCTTTCACCCCCAGCTCCTAATACTCCCCCTGGGGATGTAGCTCCTTCTGGCAGTAACATTGTTGATGGCCTTTCACCCCCAGCTCCTAATACTCCCCCTGGGGATGTAGCTCCTTCTGGCAGTAACATTGTTGATGGCCTTTCACCCCCAGCTCCTAATACTCCCCCTGGGGATGTAGCTCCTTCTGGCAGTAACATTGTTGATGGCCTTTCACCCCCAGCTCCTAATACTCCCCCTGGGGATGTAGCTCCTTCTGGCAGTAACATTGTTGATGGCCTTTCACCCCCAGCTCCTAATACTCCCCCTGGTGATGTAGCTCCTTCTGGCAGTAACATTGTTGATGGCCTTTCACCCCCAGCTCCTAATACTCCCCCTGGGGATGTAGCTCCTTCTGGCAGTAACATTGTTGATGGCCTTTCACCCCCAGCTCCTAATACTCCCCTGGGGATGTAGCTCCTTCTGGCAGTAACATTGTTGATGGCCTTTCACCCCAGCTCCTAATACTCCCCTGGGATGTAGCTCCTTCTGGCAGTAACATTGTTGATGGCCTTTCACCCCCAGCTCCTAATACTCCCCCTGGGGATGTAGCTCCTTCTGGCAGTAACATTGTTGATGGCCTTTCACCCCCAGCTCCTAATACTCCCCCTGGGGATGTAGCTCCTTCTGGCAGTAACATTGTTGATGGCCTTTCACCCCCAGCTCCTAATACTCCCCCTGGGATGTAGCTCCTTCTGGCAGTAACATTGTTGATGGCCTTTCACCCCCAGCTCCTAATACTCCCCCTGGGATGTAGCTCCTTCTGGCAGTAACATTGTTGATGGCCTTTCACCCCCAGCTCCTAATACTCCCACTGGGATGTAGCTCCTTCTGGCAGTAACATTGTTGATGGCCTTTCACCCCCAGCTCCTAATACTCCCCCTGGGGATGTAGCTCCTTCTGGCAGTAACATTGTTGATGGCCTTTCACCCCCAGCTCCTAATACTCCCCCTGGGGATGTAGCTCCTTCTGGCAGTAACATTGTTGATGGCCTTTCACCCCCAGCTCCTAATACTCCCCCTGGGGATGTAGCTCCTTCTGGCAGTAACATTGTTGATGGCCTTTCACCCCCAGCTCCTAATACTCCCCCTGGGGATGTAGCTCCTTCTGGCAGTAACATTGTTGATGGCCTTTCACCCCCAGCTCCTAATACTCCCCCTGGTGATGTAGCTCCTTCTGGCAGTAACATTGTTGATGGCCTTTCACCCCCAGCTCCTAATACTCCCCCTGGGATGTAGCTCCTTCTGGCAGTAACATTGTTGATGGCCTTTCACCCCCAGCTCCTAATACTCCCCCTGGGGATGTAGCTCCTTCTGGCAGTAACATTGTTGATGGCCTTTCACCCCCAGCTCCTAATACTCCCCCTGGGGATGTAGCTCCTTCTGGCAGTAACATTGTTGATGGCCTTTCACCCCCAGCTCCTAATACTCCCCTGGGATGTAGCTCCTTCTGGCAGTAACATTGTTGATGGCCTTTCACCCCCAGCTCCTAATACTCCCCCTGGGATGTAGCTCCTTCTGGCAGTAACATTGTTGATGGCCTTTCACCCCAGCTCCTAATACTCCCCCTGGTGATGTAGCTCCTTCTGGCAGTAACATTGTTGATGGCCTTTCACCCCCAGCTCCTAATACTCCCCCTGGTGATGTAGCTCCTTCTGGCAGTAACATTGTTGATGGCCTTTCACCCCCAGCTCCTAATACTCCCCCTGGGATGTAGCTCCTTCTGGCAGTAACATTGTTGATGGCCTTTCACCCCCAGCTCCTAATACTCCCCCTGGGGATGTAGCTCCTTCTGGCAGTAACATTGTTGATGGCCTTTCACCCCCAGCTCCTAATACTCCCCCTGGGATGTAGCTCCTTCTGGCAGTAACATTGTTGATGGCCTTTCACCCCCAGCTCCTAATACTCCCCCTGGGATGTAGCTCCTTCTGGCAGTAACATTGTTGATGGCCTTTCACCCCCAGCTCCTAATACTCCCCCTGGGGATGTAGCTCCTTCTGGCAGTAACATTGTTGATGGCCTTTCACCCCCAGCTCCTAATACTCCCCCTGGGGATGTAGCTCCTTCTGGCAGTAACATTGTTGATGGCCTTTCACCCCCAGCTCCTAATACTCCCCTGGGATGTAGCTCCTTCTGGCAGTAACATTGTTGATGGCCTTTCACCCCCAGCTCCTAATACTCCCCTGGTGATGTAGCTCCTTCTGGCAGTAACATTGTTGATGGCCTTTCACCCCCAGCTCCTAATACTCCCCCTGGGGATGTAGCTCCTTCTGGCAGTAACATTGTTGATGGCCTTTCACCCCCAGCTCCTAATACTCCCCCTGGGGATGTAGCTCCTTCTGGCAGTAACATTGTTGATGGCCTTTCACCCCCAGCTCCTAATACTCCCACTGGTGATGTAGCTCCTTCTGGCAGTAACATTGTTGATGGCCTTTCACCCCCAGCTCCTAATACTCCCCCTGGGGATGTAGCTCCTTCTGGCAGTAACATTGTTGATGGCCTTTCACCCCCAGCTCCTAATACTCCCCACTGGGATGTAGCTCCTTCTGGCAGTAACATTGTTGATGGCCTTTCACCCCCAGCTCCTAATACTCCCCCTGGTGATGTAGCTCCTTCTGGCAGTAACATTGTTGATGGCCTTTCACCCCCAGCTCCTAATACTCCCCCTGGTGATGTAGCTCCTTCTGGCAGTAACATTGTTGATGGCCTTTCACCCCCAGCTCCTAATACTCCCCCTGGGGATGTAGCTCCTTCTGGCAGTAACATTGTTGATGGCCTTTCACCCCCAGCTCCTAATACTCCCCCTGGGATGTAGCTCCTTCTGGCAGTAACATTGTTGATGGCCTTTCACCCCCAGCTCCTAATACTCCCCCTGGGATGTAGCTCCTTCTGGCAGTAACATTGTTGATGGCCTTTCACCCCCAGCTCCTAATACTCCCCCTGGGGATGTAGCTCCTTCTGGCAGTAACATTGTTGATGGCCTTTCACCCCCAGCTCCTAATACTCCCCCTGGGGATGTAGCTCCTTCTGGCAGTAACATTGTTGATGGCCTTTCACCCCCAGCTCCTAATACTCCCCCTGGGGATGTAGCTCCTTCTGGCAGTAACATTGTTGATGGCCTTTCACCCCCAGCTCCTAATACTCCCACTGGTGATGTAGCTCCTTCTGGCAGTAACATTGTTGATGGCCTTTCACCCCCAGCTCCTAATACTCCCCCTGGTGATGTAGCTCCTTCTGGCAGTAACATTGTTGATGGCCTTTCACCCCCAGCTCCTAATACTCCCCCTGGGGATGTAGCTCCTTCTGGCAGTAACATTGTTGATGGCCTTTCACCCCCAGCTCCTAATACTCCCCCTGGTGATGTAGCTCCTTCTGGCAGTAACATTGTTGATGGCCTTTCACCCCCAGCTCCTAATACTCCCCCTGGGATGTAGCTCCTTCTGGCAGTAACATTGTTGATGGCCTTTCACCCCCAGCTCCTAATACTCCCCCTGGGGATGTAGCTCCTTCTGGCAGTAACATTGTTGATGGCCTTTCACCCCCAGCTCCTAATACTCCCCCTGGGGATGTAGCTCCTTCTGGCAGTAACATTGTTGATGGCCTTTCACCCCCAGCTCCTAATACTCCCCCTGGGGATGTAGCTCCTTCTGGCAGTAACATTGTTGATGGCCTTTCACCCCCAGCTCCTAATACTCCCCCTGGGGATGTAGCTCCTTCTGGCAGTAACATTGTTGATGGCCTTTCACCCCCAGCTCCTAATACTCCCACTGGTGATGTAGCTCCTTCTGGCAGTAACATTGTTGATGGCCTTTCACCCCCAGCTCCTAATACTCCCCCTGGGGATGTAGCTCCTTCTGGCAGTAACATTGTTGATGGCCTTTCACCCCCAGCTCCTAATACTCCCCCTGGGGATGTAGCTCCTTCTGGCAGTAACATTGTTGATGGCCTTTCACCCCCAGCTCCTAATACTCCCCCTGGGGATGTAGCTCCTTCTGGCAGTAACATTGTTGATGGCCTTTCACCCCCAGCTCCTAATACTCCCCCTGGTGATGTAGCTCCTTCTGGCAGTAACATTGTTGATGGCCTTTCACCCCCAGCTCCTAATACTCCCCCTGGGGATGTAGCTCCTTCTGGCAGTAACATTGTTGATGGCCTTTCACCCCAGCTCCTAATACTCCCCCTGGTGATGTAGCTCCTTCTGGCAGTAACATTGTTGATGGCCTTTCACCCCCAGCTCCTAATACTCCCCCTGGTGATGTAGCTCCTTCTGGCAGTAACATTGTTGATGGCCTTTCACCCCCAGCTCCTAATACTCCCCCTGGGATGTAGCTCCTTCTGGCAGTAACATTGTTGATGGCCTTTCACCCCAGCTCCTAATACTCCCCCTGGGATGTAGCTCCTTCTGGCAGTAACATTGTTGATGGCCTTTCACCCCCAGCTCCTAATACTCCCACTGGTGATGTAGCTCCTTCTGGCAGTAACATTGTTGATGGCCTTTCACCCCCAGCTCCTAATACTCCCCCTGGGGATGTAGCTCCTTCTGGCAGTAACATTGTTGATGGCCTTTCACCCCCAGCTCCTAATACTCCCCCTGGGATGTAGCTCCTTCTGGCAGTAACATTGTTGATGGCCTTTCACCCCCAGCTCCTAATACTCCCCCTGGGATGTAGCTCCTTCTGGCAGTAACATTGTTGATGGCCTTTCACCCCAGCTCCTAATACTCCCCCTGGGATGTAGCTCCTTCTGGCAGTAACATTGTTGATGGCCTTTCACCCCCAGCTCCTAATACTCCCCCTGGTGATGTAGCTCCTTCTGGCAGTAACATTGTTGATGGCCTTTCACCCCCAGCTCCTAATACTCCCCCTGGTGATGTAGCTCCTTCTGGCAGTAACATTGTTGATGGCCTTTCACCCCCAGCTCCTAATACTCCCCCTGGGGATGTAGCTCCTTCTGGCAGTAACATTGTTGATGGCCTTTCACCCCCAGCTCCTAATACTCCCACTGGGATGTAGCTCCTTCTGGCAGTAACATTGTTGATGGCCTTTCACCCCCAGCTCCTAATACTCCCCCTGGGGATGTAGCTCCTTCTGGCAGTAACATTGTTGATGGCCTTTCACCCCCAGCTCCTAATACTCCCCCTGGTGATGTAGCTCCTTCTGGCAGTAACATTGTTGATGGCCTTTCACCCCCAGCTCCTAATACTCCCCCTGGTGATGTAGCTCCTTCTGGCAGTAACATTGTTGATGGCCTTTCACCCCCAGCTCCTAATACTCCCCCTGGGGATGTAGCTCCTTCTGGCAGTAACATTGTTGATGGCCTTTCACCCCCAGCTCCTAATACTCCCCTATGTAGCTGGGTGATGTAGCTCCTTCTGGCAGTAACATTGTTGATGGCCTTTCACCCCCAGCTCCTAATACTCCCCCTGGTGATGTAGCTCCTTCTGGCAGTAACATTGTTGATGGCCTTTCACCCCCAGCTCCTAATACTCCCCCTGGGGATGTAGCTCCTTCTGGCAGTAACATTGTTGATGGCCTTTCACCCCCAGCTCCTAATACTCCCCCTGGGATGTAGCTCCTTCTGGCAGTAACATTGTTGATGGCCTTTCACCCCCAGCTCCTAATACTCCCCCTGGTGATGTAGCTCCTTCTGGCAGTAACATTGTTGATGGCCTTTCACCCCCAGCTCCTAATACTCCCCCTGGTGATGTAGCTCCTTCTGGCAGTAACATTGTTGATGGCCTTTCACCCCCAGCTCCTAATACTCCCCCTGGGGATGTAGCTCCTTCTGGCAGTAACATTGTTGATGGCCTTTCACCCCCAGCTCCTAATACTCCCCTGGGGATGT
Organism: Microglena sp. YARC; assembly: GCA_022414725.1. Classification (NCBI taxonomy): domain Eukaryota; kingdom Viridiplantae; phylum Chlorophyta; class Chlorophyceae; order Chlamydomonadales; family Chlamydomonadaceae; genus Microglena; species Microglena sp. YARC. The sequence continues at coordinate 4,536 of JAJSRW010000476.1, read as the reverse complement.
AGCTCCTTCTGGCAGTAACATTGTTGATGGCCTTTCACCCCCAGCTCCTAATACTCCCCCTGGGATGTAGCTCCTTCTGGCAGTAACATTGTTGATGGCCTTTCACCCCCAGCTCCTAATACTCCCCCTGGGATGTAGCTCCTTCTGGCAGTAACATTGTTGATGGCCTTTCACCCCCAGCTCCTAATACTCCCCACTGGGATGTAGCTCCTTCTGGCAGTAACATTGTTGATGGCCTTTCACCCCCAGCTCCTAATACTCCCCTGGGGATGTAGCTCCTTCTGGCAGTAACATTGTTGATGGCCTTTCACCCCAGCTCCTAATACTCCCCACTGGGATGTAGCTCCTTCTGGCAGTAACATTGTTGATGGCCTTTCACCCCCAGCTCCTAATACTCCCACTGGTGATGTAGCTCCTTCTGGCAGTAACATTGTTGATGGCCTTTCACCCCCAGCTCCTAATACTCCCCTGGGATGTAGCTCCTTCTGGCAGTAACATTGTTGATGGCCTTTCACCCAGCTCCTAATACTCCCCCTGGGATGTAGCTCCTTCTGCAGTAACATTGTTGATGGCCTTTCACCCCCAGCTCCTAATACTCCCCCTGGATGTAGCTCCTTCTGGCAGTAACATTGTTGATGGCCTTTCACCCCCAGCTCCTAATACTCCCCCTGGGGATGTAGCTCCTTCTGGCAGTAACATTGTTGATGGCCTTTCACCCCCAGCTCCTAATACTCCCCACTGGTGATGTAGCTCCTTCTGGCAGTAACATTGTTGATGGCCTTTCACCCCCAGCTCCTAATACTCCCCCTGGTGATGTAGCTCCTTCTGGCAGTAACATTGTTGATGGCCTTTCACCCCCAGCTCCTAATACTCCCCCTGGGATGTAGCTCCTTCTGGCAGTAACATTGTTGATGGCCTTTCACCCCCAGCTCCTAATACTCCCCCTGGGGATGTAGCTCCTTCTGGCAGTAACATTTGTTGATGCCTTTCACCCCCAGCTCCTAATACTCCCCCTGGTGATGTAGCTCCTTCTGGCAAGTAACATTGTTGATGGCCTTTCACCCCCAGCTCCTAAACTCCCCTGGTGGATGTAGCTCCTTCTGGCAGTAACATTGTTGATGGCCTTTCACCCCCAGCTCCTAATACTCCCCTGGGGATGTAGCTCCTTCTGGCAGTTAACATTGTTGATGCCTTTCACCCCCAGCTCCTAATACTCCCCCTGGGGATGTAGCTCCTTCTGGCAGTAACATTGTTGATGCCTTTCACCCCCAGCTCCTAATACTCCCCTGATGTGTAGCTCCTTCTCAGTAACATTGTTGATGGCCTTTCACCCCCAGCTCCTAATACTCCCCCTGGGATGTAGCTCCTTCTGCAGTAACATTGTTGATGGCCTTTCACCCCAGCTCCTAATACTCCCCACTGTGATGTAGCTCCCTCATTGCTGATGGCCTTTCACCCCCAGCTCCTAATACTCCCCTATGTAGCTCCTTCTGGCAGTAACATTGTTGATGCCTTTCACCCCCAGCTCCTAATACTCCCCCTGATGTAGCTCCTTCTGGCAGTAACATTGTTGATGTTTCACCCCCAGCTCCTAATACTCCCCCTGGATGTAGCTCCTTCTGGCAGTAACATTGTTGATGGCCTTTCACCCCCAGCTCCTAATACTCCCACTGGATGATAGCTCCTTCTGCAGTAACATTGTTGATGGCCTTTCACCCCCAGCTCCTAATACTAAACCTTGGTGATGTAGCTCCTCTCTGGCCAGTAACATTGCTTGATGGCCTAAACAACCCACCCCCTGATTAGCTCCTTGTGTATCACCCCAGCTCCTAGATAACATGTTGAAATGGCCTGAGCACTCCTAAAACTCCCCCTGATGTATCCTGAGTAACATTGTTGTGATGGCCTTTCACCCCCAGCTCCTAAATACTCACCCCCATGATGTAGCTCCTTCTCAGCAATAACATTGTTGATGGCCTTTCACCCCCAGCTCCTAATACTCCCCCTGGTGATGTACGCTCCTTCTGAACATTTTGATGGCCTTTCACCCCAAGCTCCTAATACTCCCCCTGGGATGTAGCTCCTTCTGGCCAGTAACATTGTTGATGCCTTTTCACCCCCCAGCTCCAAATACTCACCCCCCACTGCTGTAGCTCCCTTCCTCACCCCCTGCACAGTAACTCCAAATTTTGCAGTAACATGATGGCCTTTCACACCCCCAGCTCCTAACTCCCCCTAGGCTCTATGAACAAAGCTCCTTCTGCTTTCACCGCAACACCCCCTGGGTTAAACTCCTCCTCAGAACCAACTCTGTTCTTGACCATTTACCCCCACTCTCCTAATACTCCCCCCCTGGAATAGTAGCTCTCTCTGGCAGTATAACATTGTGATGCCTTTCACCCCAGCTCCCTACATAACTCCCACTGCGTGTCAGATGGCTCCTTCCTCCCAGTATAACATTGTTTATGCCTTTCACCCCCGCTCGCTAATACTCCCCCTGGGAATGTAGCTCCTAGTCTGGCTAAACATTTAGTGCATGCCTTCACCACTACCTAATTACAACCACTGGTACAAAATAAAAGTTTGATAAGGCCTTCACCAACACACTAAAGCATCCTAATAATCTCCCCTGTGCGATGTGAGCTCCTTTCTGGCCAGTAACATTGTTGATGGCCTTTCACCCCCAGCTCCTAAATACTTCCCCTGGGATGTAGCTCCTTCTGGCCCAAGTAACATTGAGTTTAAGATAGGCCTTTCCACCAAGCTCTATAACAAACTAGGGAGATGATAGCTCTATCCTGACCAAAAAAAAAAAAAAAAAACAGTTAACATTGTAGATAGACCTTTCCAAACCCCAAGCTCCTAATACACCAACAACTGGTGATGTGGCTCCTTCTGACAGTAACATTGTTGAATTAGCTTATTCACCCCAAGACTCCTAATACCTCCACTGAGATAGCATGTAGCCCTAAATCTAGGCAAAAAAAAATAAAAAAAAAAACGAAGCTCAACAAATTGTCTGATAGGCACATATTAACAACCCCAGCTAAACACTAAATACTCCCCAACTGAGAGAAAAAATAGTAGACATACCCTAAATCCTAGACCAAAAAAAAAACAAAAATAAAAAGATAACATATGTTGATGGCCGTTCAACCCCAAGAGACCTACCTAATAACTACACCCACTTGAAATGTAGCTCCTATTACTAAAGGCAAAAATAAACATATGTTAGATGGCCTAATTCACCCCCAGACTTCCTAAATACTCCCCCTGGGGATGTAGCTCCCTAAATCTGCAAAAAAAAAAAAAAAAAAACAAAATAAAAACATTAGAATTGAATGGAAAACCATATTCACCCCCAGCTCACAATACTACCCCCTGGAGAAGAATAGTAGCAAGGATTCCTTCTGGCAGTAACATTGTGATGCACTTTCACCCCAGCCTCCTTAAACTACTACCCCAACTGGGATGATCTCTCCTAAATACCCTCCTGGCAGTACACCATTCTAGAGGAAACCCTTTCCCACCCAACCTAATACTCCCAACTCCAATGGACCTGATAGCTCTACCATCTGACCAACAACAAAGATCACCAATTGTCCTGATGCCTTTCACCCCAGCTCATAAATACATCCCCCTAGGCGAATAGCTCCTTCTGGCAGTAACATTGTGATACCGGCAAATAATATACACCCCCAGCTCCTAATCACAACCCCCTGGAAACAAATTAGTGCTCCTAAACAATACTTAGCAAAATAAACATATGGTTGAATGGCCAATTTCCACCTAATCATAAAATAACTAAGCCCCAAGGGAATGTAGCTTCCTTCTGAAGCACAGCTAACATTGTTAGATGGCCTTTCACACCCAAGCCTAAAATAACTCCGACTGGCTGATGCTAACCCGCCTCCTTCTGGCCCAAAACACCACCACAAAAAACAAAAACAAAAAAAAACAAAAGATACATATAAGATTAAACACCCCCAGAACTCCTAAAAAACAACCACCAAACATCCAAAAACACACATACTTCCCCTGGGAACCGAGTAGCTACATCAATACTAACGGCAAGTAAACATGTTGATGGCCTTTCACCCCCAGCTCCTTACACCATACTCCCAACCCCTGAGCGGATGTAGACTCCTTCTGCAGCAGTCAACCAAATGTCTGTATGGCACTTACCTCAACCCACAGCTCCTAACTGACTACCCACCTGGTGAATGATAGCTCCTAACAATCTACACGGCCCAAAAAAAAAAAAAAAAAAAACAAAAAAAAAAACAAACAAACACAGTACATTGCTTAGATGGCCTATATCACCCCAACTCCTAATAACTCCCCTGGGACTGTAGCTCCTATCTTGCCTCAAACAAACAAAATAGAATAACCATGTTGATAGCAACTATAATCACCCCACAGCATACACTAAAATACTCCCACTGGTAAAGAGCTCTGCAATAACATTGGTGACTTACCCAGCCCTAAACTCCCCCTGGGAGTAAGCCCTTCTGCAGTACATTTTGTTCAACCCCC
>JAJSRW010002192.1:0-53846 GCA_022414725.1 Microglena sp. YARC | reverse complement strand
AAAAAAGAAGAGAATCAAACATTAAATTAAACACGTATCGCTTTGTGGTACGGAACATCATGGGTACGTCTCCAGGAACGCAGGCTGTTTCTTGTTGAGAAAAGTTTTCAGATCCATGATAGCACCATGGGGAAATGCTTGGGGAAATCCTCGCATTGTAAATAGAGCACGATGCCTGACGACTGAACAGAGGCAGCTGTGCATCACACTCTGGTACCAACATCAGGGACCAGACCAACTGCAAGTTGTCTTGTTCTCCAGATTGAATGCTTAATTCCACCAATGTGGAATTTCCACAATCGCGAGGAAACGCTTGATCGCTTTCAGTCGCTAGGTCGTCCAAAATCGCCGCAGGAAAAGCAGAAGCAGAGGATTGTCTTGTAAATTTGTAGAACGCATGCATAGACCATGCCTTTCCATACACTGGCTCACGTACGCTTGCATGTTCATGTTGGAGTTATTCAACGCTCACAGCAAGAATCAAACAGCTTCATTGATATCGATGTCGCCCCACACCAAGCCACGTCTTCGCACGCGTACTTAAACGCCCTCACCGCACCAAGACAGCGCCGTCACGAAGCATTCTTCCATCGGGAGGGACTTGAAGTTCTTCTGTGTCGTGAGAATATATTCAGTGTCCGTCATTGTGGTAGAGTAGAAAGTAGTAAAATGGATTGGAATGCGCGAGGTGTCGCGCGAGTATTCCAGTGAATGCGAATATGTATTTCAAGGAGGAATGATAATGAACGCACTGCAAAAGCTTTTTTTTTGTTATCCACAACAAGCGGTAGAGAGTACACCACCAAGCGGACTTTACCAGGTGTTCCCCAAAAGCGGTACGTAGGTATCTCTCCACAAATCGTAGGGTTATGCGGATGTTTCCACCACAAAGTGTATAGGTTCTCTCCACAAATCGGTTATGCGGATGTTCACCACCAAGCTTTTATGTCACAAACCGGTATATTAAAACGAACTTCAACCAATAAAAATTGAATGCGAGTTTCAGTTCTCAGATCTCCACATACACTTTAAACATACTTGCATATATCACAAACCGCCATGGACCCCATCGCCGTGCTATCCTTGAGGCCCTGCCGCTGTATTCGCACAACGTGTTCTTGATGACACCACCATACTCCTCGCACCACAATTCTGACTGCGTCCATGGACACGAGCGCCATGGTGGACCCCATCGTGCTATACTTGGAGGCCCTGCCGCGTATTCGACCACATTACAAAAGGTGCGCCCCTACTGTGATTACGCTATTGACGCCTGTGAAGCAAGACTGCACTTGACTCCGTTACTTTTTTTTACACTCGACGATTCACACGATTCTCCACTGAAAGCAGTCAAATCGGAGCGCCACGCCAACAGAGAGGTGGTAGGCTCCACTGCGGAAGACTTGGGGACTGCGACGTGAACGCTTCCAGGAACATCCTGATGCTTACACTCCACCAAGTCTTTGGGAGAGAAGACCTCTTTCAGCGTTTCGCCGAGACGCGCCGAGAGGTTCCTCGAAAAACCCTCCAACACCTGATACTGATATGGGGACACAGACGGTTGAACGGTTTACCACAGAGGCGACTCGGAATATCTTCGAGAACCTCTTCAACCTGCTGCACCCCCCCCAACGTTGCCCAAACGCAACGATCTGCAGTCTGGATGTATAATGTGTGTCACACTTTATTTGAGAACAACAGTTGTTGCCAAATATTTTTTGCACCTCTTTTTTGTAATCGAGTATAAATGTTATGCCCACCGATGTTTGGTGAGAGATTGTGAGATACCCCCCCTTTCCTTTAAAATACGTCCCATTCCCCTGCCCATTCCCGCCCCGATATTTATCGCTTCGGAAGCGTCCCCCATCCCATCTTCACTCCCATCTTCACCTCCCCGTCCCTTCCCTCCCCCAGGCCACAGACCACCGCACCTTCCTCTTACTTCGCATCTCACCTCCCCATGTTGCACCTCGCACGAGCACATGCGGCAGCCAGGCTCTTAGTCGTCGTGCACCTCTATGCCACATTCGCCCCACGACCCCGGCCTGCCCCTCATCCCGCGCCACCGCACTTCGGCAGCACCAAACACCATACGCTATGGCCGCTTGTACTGGGATCAGAAGGCGCAATGCAGTGCACAGCAGAATGGGAGCGGGTCGGTTACCGTCGGAGGGGCGTTTGCCCGATCCCCTAATCGGTCCTTATGATGGCTGGGTGGATGGAGTGTACTGTTTTAGAGATGGGGTGAGAGACTATGAGCTGGATCAATTTGGAGTGGTGAACAATGCGTGTATGGCCATACTTCCAACATGCTCTACACGAGGGGTTGGAGCGACTGGGTATTGACTGCGATGCCTATGCACGAGCAAACCTAGGGTTGGCAATAACTGACATGAGGCTGTCATACAAGGCTCCGCTTAGATCTAAGGACAAGTTCAGAGTGTTAGTCGAGGTGAGCCGAGTCACTGGCGCTCGTGCTGTCATGGACCAGGTCATTCTAAAGTCTGTGACGAATGGCGACGGTGAGGAAAAGGACATGGTGATCGCAAAATGCCAAGTCACTCTGGTTGTACTGGATGGAGGTTACAAGGCGACTAGGATCCCGGCTGCGATCAAGGATGTATTTGCAACGGTACAGTCGGCGGAACAGTAAAATGAAACATCCAAAAAATGGTATAATGCGGTGACAATCATATATTGTATGGGTGGATGGTCCTATAAAATGACCCGTCCAGCAAAGAAACTTCCTTACATGACGCATTGCACATCAACAAAGACCCCGTGTTCTTTTGGGCCACGGTACTGGGGAAGAGGCGATCACTTAAGTACGGCTGGTCCTTCAATGGACACTATCAAAAGTACCGACAAAAGAACGATACGGAGTCTGCAGGATGGAGAGCCGTGATATATTACCACGATATTTATTCTAGTTAACATCCTGCAATTTGTTGATTCAAAATCGTATTGGTGTTCCACTGCCCCGTGGGTTGCTACACCATTAGGTTACACCGTAAGGTGTGCAGTCTGGATGATGATAAGATTTTTCCCACTTTATTTGGGAACAACTGTAAGAAATACAATGAAACAGACAAGTCAACTCCCCATCTCTGTCCTTACAACATTATTGTGTTTCAACCTCATGCCAGTTGTGGTTATCATCTTCCCAATACATATCCCTAGCATCCATCTCCCCCTCCTCGTACATGCTACTACTACCCATACCGATGCGACTTGAAATCTCGTTGAACATGTCTTCGTCCGCACCACCACCAGAACCACTCGGAGAGAAATCACGGATCACATCGTCCCAAGAGAACTTGTCACCGCGCATGTTGCGATAATCTTTCAAAAAATCACGGTCCTCCCCATCGATATTCTCCAAGATAGCAATTTTACGGCGCTTGATTAACCTCACGCTCCTCGTCCATGAGCTGCCGGTCGCCATCCACGTCGTCCATTCGACCGAACATGCTAATGTCCTCCCAAGCACCCAGCAAAGTAACTGCGAGGTTGTAAGCACCGCCCTCAGCAAACCGCAAAGCAACCTCCATCATTATGTTGACACAAACGGTTATGATAACGCTCGCAACACGCCGTTGAAGAATTTCTGTATCAGAGTCTTTGTCCAAGCTAGAGTTCATGCTTGAACGTATGTCCGTATACAACGCCGAATTGCAAATAAGTGAGCACACGTTCCTCGTGGATACAATCAACGGCGCATCTCTGCCACCGGTAGTATCTCGTTGTTCCAAGGCATCTTCCATATCTGAGCGGTATCTCTGGAGATGCAGGTTCGGCTTGCCTGTACTCTTATTATTTGCATCATCATCATCTTTCTTTCTCATTTAAGAGGCGGAGGTGAAGACATGAAACCAGGGGTGCGACCTCCAATTGGACGAAACGCAAGATGTCAAGTGCGTTACCAACGATAACAACCACAGGCAATGAATGTGTACCATCAGGGAGGAAACGCCGACGACTTTCCGGGCCGATCGACTTCTTAGGAAAAACCCCGTCGAATGAACGCCACCGCTCACTACCCTCCTCAAATGCATCGGTCCACGCACGCAAAGATTCAGAGTCTGAAGTACCTGCATACACTCGTCTGAAATCTTCAACGAGAGGGAATTGGGGGGGTACCGAATCTTGGAGGTTCGTCAAACTGGATGCAACGAGAGTTGACATATGACGAATAACTGTTGCAAGATCCCCCGCCAGTAGAGAACCATTGGCGACACCCTTATCTGACAGACTGCCACCATCATTCACCGAATTACGAGGAAGGGATGTAGGAAAGGGTAGGAACGACAACTCTAGGGTCGCCACCGATACCCCCCCCACCGACAGGGAGAACATGATCCATGCCCTCGTCAGACACCAATGATAACAAAGCACTCAAAGAGGTATGCACCATCCGAAAATCGTCCATATGTTTCCACACCTTGTTGTGGAACGGTTCACATAGAACAAGTTCGTTAGCATTAGCATTAGCATTAGCATTAACATTAGCATTAGCATTAGCATTAACATTAGCATTAGCATTAGCATCACCATCATTAGGACCTTCTTCTTGCTCACCATTTGTATTGCTTAAATGGGGGTCAACAAGGAAGCGTCGGATAGTGTCACTGCGCACACCATTCCGAACGGACGCGTCACGCTCGATCGCGGACAACGATGACTGAAGGAGTTCATTGAATACAGAAGGGGTAGGAACAACCTCAACAGAAAGTTGAGAACGTATCACCCTCATAGAAGCAACAACAACACGATTCTCGACACCAGCAAAAACAACATCAGGAGAACGGTTGGACGCGGTGGACGCAGCGGCGATTATAAGTGCACCTAGCATCGCAATAAGTTGGGGAAAGAATTTACCACGCACTCCCGAAGCTAGTTTCAGCTCAAACTCCTCATACGTCATCACGGCGTCAAGGTTACGTCGTCGCATGCGTTCCCGAAACTCTGCTCTGCGGTCACGCAGACTCACAAGTGTCTTGTCGAGCGCCTTCAATGTATCCGACGCCAACATGTCGAAATGCAACAACACACGAGATAGCCACATAGCGAACGTTGCGTCAGTCTTGAGGCTACGGAATGGAAGCCGACCCTTGGGCGGACGCGAATCCTGCAATATACGTGAAATGAGTGATCCAGGGGACGATCCACTGACATCACCCAACAAACGGTCGCCAAAGAAACGACCGTCCTTCTGACGTCGAGCACCACCACCACGGACCTCGGAGGACAATATAGGAGATTCTGTTAAAGAATAACGGTCCATTATGTCGTTAACGTCCACTGCATACAGAATGTCGTCGGAAGACGCGTCGTCCGAAGTATTCCGACCAACATCAACTAATGAAGACTGTTGTTGCGCCCTTTGAGGAGTCTCATTCTCATTCTCATTCTCATTCTCAACTTGTGCAAATGGATCTCCATTTTCCAACGCATTACGAGTGGCCATGTCCTCAATATCTGATCCAAAAGATGCAAGAGAGCGCTCGTTGGCATTTATCCAAGATACAGCACGCAAACGCGTATCAGGTGTAACATATATGAAACCGTGACCACTACCAAAGTACTGACGGTAACTTCGGCGAGCCTTCGCTGAGTCAGCAGGATACCCTACTCTAAGCAATCGATCTCCGATAGTAGTACCAATGCTGTCTGCCCCCATCACTACGAACTTACCCCTCCCACGTTCGACCTTGTGCATCAGCTTGGACTCCAAGAGAAACCCTTGAGATAAAAAAGACGGAGAGGCAGCACCATCAGATATAGCAGTGATAAATGATACATCATCGTCATTCGTAACACTGATATGATCAGGAAGCTGGAGATCATTATGTCTTATCGAAGTAGTAGAAGAAGACAATACTAGGAGGAGTTCTTGCAAGTGCGAAGTCCTTCGCGACGTCATTAGCATGGAAGTCTTCCCCCTTGCTGACGACGACACCAAAGAGCCCCCGCCACGACGTCTTTTGTTCGCGTATTTCTCCTTCTTCTCAATAAGAATGGATCTCAGTTCAATGTAGTCACGGACAACAAGAGGTATTCTTCTCCGCGAGGATGCCATACGCGCGTCCAACACGCTATCCAATGATAAAACAACGTCACGTCTTAGCTGCTGTAGGATCGACGGCTGCCACCAATCGACGGCACCCCCCCCTGCCGATAACCACAACAATGCGACACCGCCACGTCGTCCACCACTACTACGTCGGAGGTCCCCTAAAATATCTGTTCCATCGCGGGACACAAGGAACCCATCCACCCATGGTCGCTTAACGTCACGCACCAGTACAGCGCCGCCACGCACGGAGACCACAGAACCATCTGAGTCAATCACACCATCTACATCATCGTCCCCCCTATCTACGTTATTGGTGCAATTACTTGAGAAGAAACCACCAGAAGGAAGCTTACGCATACGAACACGGTCGCCAACAGACAACGTCGAGATAAAGGACGCGTAGGCATCTGCGTCGAACGGGACTATCTTAAATCCGCGAATTGTTGCAATGCTCTTGTGATCGTCTTCCCCGGATAGGGATAGAGGCACGAGGAGACCTTGCAAAGGAGCGATCGTGTTAGCAGCAACGCGGAATGATCCGTGGACGCGAAACGATGATCCGGGTGGTCCACGTGGCGTGACAACGATAACCTCCGAGGGAGATGTGTAACGTACGTTTGCCTTCGTTGTCGATGAGTCAGTAAAGACCAATGGAGAAGTGGACGATGTGATTGAAGAAGATATATCCGAAGGAGTGGCAGCAGATTCTCGCAGTCGTTTCAGAATGTCAGTCCACATGTCTACAGTGTCCAACCCGTCAGTGTTTCCATCGCGCGTTTGAACAAAAGGGACTTCAAGACAGACTGCATAAGCTCCACTACGCCCTACACAAGAAACTGGGGCAGAGCTTGCAAGGACAAAGGTAGAAACTTGACGGTCGACTGAAAGACGAGAAGACGATGAATTAGATGAGGCAGGAATGCGAGAAAGAAGAAGACTGTAAGCAATGTCCCTTATGCCAAACTTAGATCCCGACTCAGATACATAAGAGGTTGTTGTCATACAGTTGTTCTCAAATATTTTTGGGACACATTATAATTTGAATGATATCCCCTGTAACCAGATACAGGTCCGTGGTTCACTACAAATATTTTTTGAGGAGTCTGAGGAAGATTTGTAATATATACAACGTGTCCAAGAGCTCACTACATAGATGGGTCAATGCTGATCAGGTGGGTAAAAGTAAGCGTTTAAAACGAAAAAGGAAAGAATTGTCCATGCTTTTACGTTCCACGATATCCAATAATATTGCAGAGAACATATCCTTCATAACATGCAAGGATTTGGTAGGTATAATTTGCAAGAGTTGTAATGTGAGATTATCGATCAGTACGGCATCGAGACACATAAAACGCAACGATCTGCAGTCTGGATGATTATAAGGTGTGTCCCACTTTATTTGAGAACTACTGTACTTATCGTTCCTTACGATGGAAATTATTATTAAAAGAATAATAATTTCTTCACCACCACTCAACGCCACGACCCATTTACTGTCCACGGAGTTTGCTCATTTTTCTTGTAAAACCAATGAGTTTTTATGAAACGATACACTGTTTTAGTTGATAATCGTAAATTGTGAGTACTTTTGAAAAATGCAACAACACCTCTTGCGGTTGTGCATTGATTGACAATAAACAATTTCAACAAATCTTTGTTCGTCTCAAAAAGTTTGCTTACAAATTCACGTCGTTTTCGATTTACACCAAAGCGTTTCCACCTCCACAGAGTAGAACGACTGATATATGTTTCATTTTACTGTTCCGCCGACTGTAGGGACACAAAAAACGTCCAAAGCCATTGACTTGAATTTGTGCATCCGACTGTAGCCCTGATTACATATCATCCCAAACAAGGGGCTTGACATCCTCCTCCAATGACCAAACGTATGCAACCAAAAAAGCAAGACACGACAACTTGATCAACAAACCCATCGACACTAAACGGATAATACCACGACGCTCAGGTTCAAGTACGTCCTGATCATCACTGCAATCGGAGCCACTGTTGTCGTTAACTCCAGCATCAAAGTGAGTGTCACATTCGTTTACAGGCTCTACTTCCGCAGACTCTCCTCCTCCCACAGGCTCTACTTCCGCAGGCTCTACTTCCTCAGGCTCTACTTCCACAGGCTCTACTTCCGCAGGCTCTACTTCCGCAGGCTCTACTTCAGCAGACTCTCCTCCTCCCACAGGCTCTACTTCAGCAGGCTCTACTTCAGCAGGCTCTTTCCCATCATCTTCTGTTTCTAGGTGGCGGAGAGCACGGTGGTCGCGGACCACGTTGGCGATATGCAACCACTGCCCCATCAAACAGACGAGACCCGTGCTAGTGGAACGAACACGTTGTCCTTTTTTCAGACGCCGGATCCTCAACGAGGATGAGTTGATCTCGTATAAATCTTTGTAGTACACATTGGAACCTAGAAGTGGAATCCAAGCATCCATGGTCTCTTCAACTGGAGGAACGTACTGAAATTTCATTTACACTCTATAAAAAGGCACGTTGACTTCTTCTGATACTATTGTATCATTCATAAACCTTTAAACGTAAACGCGCATTCAGGCTGAGCACATTTCGCAAACCTCGTCACCACAAACAGTGGGAACAGACTTCATATTGTCCTCATCGACATGCGTTTGGGGCAAAGGAGTATTGTTCGCGGCGCCGTCGAACTTGACGCGCGTGGCCTCTGCAGCCGCCTGAGTGCGCAAGTAGTACATGCCAGTCTTCAGACCCTTACGCCACGCGTACATCAGAGCGCTGCTCAGACGGCTGAAGGAGGGCTTCGTCATGAAAAGGTTCATGCTCTGCGACTGACACACAAAAAGGCCCCCGTGCAACAGCGTGGTCGATGATGCAACGTTGAGGAATCTCCCAAACGGTCCTGTAAAGCTTGCGCACATCCTCAGGAATCTCGGAGAGGTCCTGCACAGAGCCGTCGTGAGCCATGAGACGATCGCGAAGCTCAGGTGTCCAAATGCCCCTGCTAATCAACGTGCGCATCAAGTGGCGGTTAACCACCAGAAACTCTCCAGCGAGAGTGTTCCTCTTGAAGATGTTGCTCTGGATGGGCTCGAAACACTCACTGTTGCCCAAAATCTGGGAAGTTGAGGCCGTAGGCATCAATGCCGTGAGCAAGCTGTTACGAACACCCGTGCGCATCACGCGGTCACGCATCTCATCCCAATCGTAGCGTCCTGAAAGGTCACTTGGCGAAGACATCCCCCACAGGTCAAACTGGAAATGACCATAAGCCAAAGGGGATGTCCCAAAGTGCTTGTAAGGGCCGAGCTCCTCAGCAAGCTCGGCGCTCGCCTCCATTGCACCATGGTAAATCGTCTCCATGATCTCTCTGTCAAGACGGACTGCGCGCTCGTCATCGTAAGGAAGCGAAAGAATGCAATACAGGTCACCCAAACCCTGAATGCCGATACCGATCGGACGCAGCGAGAAGTTCGACTCTCGAGTCTCAGGAACCGGGTACATGGAAGTGTCGATCAATACGTTCAGGTTGCGAGTCACGTTCTTGGCACACGCGTGCAAAGCTCGGTGATCCACACCCATCGCACCACCTTCAACGTCATGAACCACAAACGAAGACACCGCGATGGAGGCCAGATTGCAAACGGCGTAGCTCTTCGAGTCCGAGTACTCGGTGATCTCAGCGCAAAGGTTCGAGGAACGGATCGTACCCATGTTGGACTGGTTGCACTTCCGATTCACGTGGTCCTTGAACATCATATACGGCGTACCCGTCTCCAACTGGCAGGAAATGATGTGCTGCCAAAGCGTACGTGCAGGCATGCTGCGGATGTATCGCTTATTACGCACGTGCTCGTTGTACAACTCCGAAAAACGTTCGCCGACAGCATCGATCAAGTCAGGGCACACGTCAGGAGACATCAGGTACCACTCCGAGTCGTTATCAACACGAAGCATGAACTCGTCAGGAACCCACAAAGCTATGAAAATGTCCCGAGCACGCTCCGTCTCAGAACCAGTGTTGCGACGCAACTCGACAAACTCCCACACGTCAGCATGCCATGGCTCAAGGTAAGCAGCCATGCTCCCCTTGCGGCGACCTGCCTGGTTGCAGTAGCGCACCATGTCGTTGTAGCACCTCATCATCGGGACGATGCCGTCCGACACGCCGTTCGTGCTAAAGATACGAGAGCCACGGGCGCGGACGTTCGATACATGAACACCAATGCCGCCAGCCCACTTGGATATCATAGCACTGTTCTTGAGTGTCGTCCAAATACCGTCCATCGAGTCCTCCGTACCCAGCAAGTAACAACTGCTGCACTGGGCGTTCTTGGTACCCGCGTTGAACAAAGTAGGTGTCGCGTGCGTGTACAACCCCAACGACATGTCGTCGTAGCACCTCTGGATGCGTGCAAAATCAGAGAGGCCGGCTTCGACGGGTCGTTCACGTAGATCGCAACACGCAACCACATGTCTTGAGGACTCTCGATCACCAGCTTATCCGGGAAGGACACAAGCAGGTAAGAACGCTCCATGGTTCGAAATGCAAAGTAGCCATGTCGACGAGCGTCGCGGTCAGGGACGATCATCGCGTTCAGGGCTTCTGCGTTATGGGACACGAACTCGAGGTACTGGGCATCAAAACGGACGCCACCGTGATTCGAAAGGAACGCCGTCTTCTGAGAAAAGGAGACCTCGCTATATCCGTGGGACGACATCGTGTACCGCACGCGCTTCGCCAGGTTCGACATCGCGATGCATGCAGCGACCGTGTCGTAGGCGTAGTGCACGCTTTGCAGCGTCGCGCAAAGCCGGGCGGACAGGTCGTCAAGCTCTACGGTGGTGATTCCGTCGTACATGCCGCCGATCGTCTGCATGACGATGCAGTCCACATCTACGTTGGAGACCAGGTCGGCGCATGAATCGGATATCAAACGAAGAATGCGCTCCTTGATGGCGTCGAACGAAACAGGACGGACCGAGCCGTCACGACCAATGACCTTCATCGCTAAAACCACAAATTTATATGAATAACAATTTAATTGTATCACACATGTTATTGTTTATACCAAACACATTCGACCGCTCACCATCTGAAGCTCGACATAACTGGGTCCCGGAGATGCCCACATGATCCCATCCAAATGCTTACTGGCCACGTGCTGGGGGTCGGGTCGTACGATGGGAGGAGGATTTTCAATCTCCTTGCGTACAAGTGGCGATGCATGTACGAGGCCTCTTCGAGGACCGTCTCAAAGATGTTTGGCAAAAAATGTACCGATGTCTTACTGAGTATCAGGTTGGAAGGCCGTAAATTTAAGTAACCTAAAACCTCAGACATTTTTTCAGGAGTGAAAAGAGCGTTGATAGACATCAACATGTTGTTAGCATTGTATTCCACAAATGCGGCATAGAGCTCTTCGATTGTAGTAGAAGATTTGGAGGTCACGCGCGTGCATGAAAGTAGAAAAAAACATACAGCCTTGCCATCAAAGTCGGACACTGTAGTCTGCTCATTACGCAAGATGCGCAACGATAGCCTCACATCCAATATGCAGCGAAGAAGTTCAGCCTCGTCCAATCGAGCACTCGAAGAAACACGTGCATCCAAAAGTGACTTGGATAGAGGATCATCAATAACCGGAAATACAAAGTTGTCATTCATCGATTCTTCAACGTCTTCTTCTTCTGGGGCATGCTCCAAGAACACCACCGTACCCCCCTTTTGCAAGGCCACAAATATCCGACCTTCTTCTTTTCTGCGTTCTTCCTTGACGATCTCTCGTTTTCCAAACGGGTTGAAGAGTAGTGTCCAAGGAACCAGGACTAATCGAGATACGAGTTGCACCGTTGCTGCCAGACAAAATGACGGTGGTTTGTTATTGCTTTCGGTTTCCAATACTTCAGCGTCCTTGTTGTCGTGCAACTCTTTGGGTTTCTCTTTATTGAGTGGAACGCTATCGTATGGTCCCATGGAATTCCAGGGGAAAACAACTTGGTTTAATGGAAGTGGAAAACCATTCATGGCATCAAGGGTTGGTAAGGTTCCCTCATTTGCGGGTACCACAAGATACGTATCGTCGTCAGAAGGCAACAAAGTGTTATCTTTCTTCATTTCAGAGAGGTTAGCTTTTCCGCATTCTTCCTTGACGATCGCTTGTTTTCCAACCGAGTTGAAGAGCAGTGTCCAAGGCTTTAGGGCCAATCGCAATACGAAGTACACCGTTGTTGCCATCCAAAATGACGGTGGTTTGTTGTTGCTTTCGGTATCCGATACTACAGCTACCTTGTTCTCTTGCAACTCTGTGGTGGTACATATGTCCTCCTTGGGCTCCTCTTCATTGAGTAGAACTCTATCGTATGGTCCCATGGAATTCCAGGGGAAAACAACTTCGTTAACCGGAAGTGGAAAATCATTCATGACATCACCTGTTGGTAAGATTCCCTCATTTGTGGGTACCACAAGATACGTATCGTCGTCAGAAGGTAACAAAGCGTTTTCTTTCCTCATTTCAGCGTTTTTAGCGATCAACTCCAGAATAACCTCATCGACGAAATTGTTGTTCTTCACATCATCACTGCTACTAGCGCCCGCATCGACGACATCATCTTGCAAATCATTCACATCATCACTACTACTAGCGCCCGCATCGACGACATCATCTTGCAAATCATTCACATCATCTTGCAAATCATTCACATCATCTTGCAAATCATTCACATCATCTTGCAAATCATTCACATCATCACTGCTACTAGCGCCCGCATCGACGACATCATCTTGCAAATCATTCACATCATCACTACTACTAGCGCCCGCATCGACGACATCATCTTGCAAATCATTCACATCCGACAATCTTACCTGATCAGTCATTACAACTTATTATTATTCATTGGAAACATATATACGGCTTTCGAAACGCACATTTCGCTGGGTGTTGAGAGAACTTTGTTGGACGGACCATCCACTCATATTTCAAATTTATTTGTGAAAAAAAATTGACGACCTTTTAATTCCTTTAAGATGACAACAACCAACTATTGAAAAATATTGAAAACACCCATAATGTCTTCTTCAACTTCTACACAGATCATCAATGAATTCGTCAATAAGACGGGTATCAATGGTTTCCTCCAGATTAACAGAAAGAAGATCGTTTCGAAGGCAACAGTCTCTGAACTAGAGAATGTTTGCGACAAAGTGGTTTCTATTGAAATCATTCCGGATTGCCTCACCGACTCTGTCGGTGCACTGAAGGTGGCGTACGAGAAGTTCCTTCAAACTCCCCCCAAGGGGAGAAAAGAACCTCTCCAAGCTATGCTTCTCCCAGTTGCCGTCGCTACGGCTGCTGCCAAGGATGCTGCTCACAATGCAGCTTCTGACGCTGCAGTCGGTCTCAAAGAAGCTGCTGAAGTCGACCTCCCAGAGGACTACGAAAGCATTGCAGCTTTCTCTGCTTACAAAGCATATCTTGACAAGGCATTTGTTGCCGAAGTATCTGCTTACAAGGCAGATGTCAACAAGGCATCCGCTGAAAAAGAAGCTGCTCGCATTGCACAAATCGATATAGTATCTGCTGATTACCAACAGGTAATCGAAGCTGCTACGAAGCTGCTGCAGTCGCCTGCCCCCTCCAGTGGGACCTCCTCCACTTATTGTGGAGGGTCCTACACTCATACACGCCTAGACTCCGACACTATCGAGGAGTTCGTCAATAAGACGAATATCTTCGGTGTAGTGCAGAAGAAGGACAAGGGTAAGATCGCACAAGGCGCAACAGTCACAATTCTTCAGACTGTTTGCAAGGCAGTCATTTCAGTGGAAAACGTGCCTGAGTGCATGGCCGACTCTGTCGGCGCACTCAAGGTGGCGTACGAGAAGTTCCTTCAAACTCCCTCCATGGGTAAAAAGAAACCTCTCCAATCTATGATTCTCCCGGTTGCAGTCGCTGCGGCTTCTGCCACCACCAAAATGTAGTGCCCAACGCACCGCATA
Source organism: Microglena sp. YARC (assembly GCA_022414725.1). NCBI lineage: Eukaryota > Viridiplantae > Chlorophyta > Chlorophyceae > Chlamydomonadales > Chlamydomonadaceae > Microglena > Microglena sp. YARC. Next base: position 39,783 of record JAJSRW010002192.1, on the reverse strand, counting down.
CTTTTTTTTTGATCACGTTCGTGGATTTCATGGAGATCCGTGATCTAAAAAAGAACCACGATATTCTCGTTAACATCTTGTAATTTGTTGATTCAAAATCGTATTGGTTTTCTACTGCCCCGTGGATTTCTACACCATAAGGCACACACTCCGGTGTGGCCGTACACTCCAGAAAGCGGTTTCATTTATATGTTCCGTCGAGTGTAGTCCCATCAATTCCATGCAGTGCATGCAACCTTGCTATTGTGAGAGCAGAAGAGCGATATCGAATTCGGAAGACAGACTTGTGAGTGCTCCCGACGCCCAACCGTGCTGCCACGGCCTTTTTGTACATGAACCGGTTGCACCCCGCAAACTCTGCCAGCATCGATTTCTGAGCCTTGGTTGGGTTCAGCTTAATCTTTAAGGTCCTCAAATTGGGTTTGGCATTTGACTTTTGTAGCGTCTTCGACCTCTTTTAAAATTCTTCCCAAGGTCTCAACACGGGAAAAAAATACCATTTTACAGTACACATAAAACATGGGAGGAACTCAACCAATCGAAATTCCCTCGTCCGCCGACAAGTGGCGGTACTCGCTGTACACAGCAATCGTGTTCATCGTCATCTCTCTGCCACTGACATACCATGCCACCTCATTGGTGTACAAGGGAATCAGGAACGCATCGGGTGGACCAAGCTACATTGGCGTGGTCCTGCACTCGATCGTGTTCCTGATAATTGTGCGTGCAATGATGGGTGTAAAGGGGCTCTGATCCCCAACCAATGATATATCAATTCACGGCCGTCACGCCATGAATCGCTCTCCCGAAGACTCGGAAAATGAGTCATCGTCATCCGCTTGGAGGAACGAGATCAACGGAGCGTGCGACGTCATCAGAGGCTCGCAGACGCATATCCTGCAAAAGGCGAACGAGATGCTGGATCTGCTCCGACCACTGAATCACTATGCAGGAGGAGGAGACAACGACTCCGATACCGGTGAAAACGATAGTAATAGTGTAATAGACCGGTGCTGCGAAGCAGCGCACGGGGCTGTCTTTGACAAGAAAGCGTCGGCGTCCGAAAAACGCATGGTGCAAAAACTGCTCGAGTTCCTCTACTACGCAAGGCACACCACGGAAAGCCTCAGGGCCAGTATTACCAGTCTTCGAAACGTCGATAGGGTACAACAACGTGAGAGCGACAATGACGAATTGGTAGACGATGAACAAACAAAAAGGTTGAACGAGGACATCATGTCCAGCGTCGCTCGCTTCTCACCACAGAGCATCGAAAACGCCAACAAGGTCCAGCAACTGCTCATGTACATCCTGAATAGCCTACACCAAATGGGATACCGACGCTACAACGGGGGGGAGTGCTACGCCGTGAGGTACACCGATGACAACTTGTGCACGTACGCGTGGCGCCGGGTGTGCACCATCAAGGAGTTCGTCTACCAGAATACGCAGAAGGAACTCAATTTCGACATGTGGCTCAACCTGACGAGCGTGAGGACCAACATCAACGCCGTTGTGGATCACCTCACGTGTTGCAGGGACGTGCAGTTCCCCGACCTAGTGCGCGACCGCCATGTCTTCTCGTTTAAGGGTGGTGTGTACTTTGCCCCCACTGATACTTACGTGCCCTATGAAAAAATGAGCGAGCGGGGAGATGACGTCGTGGCGGCGAAGTACTTCGACCTCGACTTTCCATGCGCCGAGGAAGAAACAGAAGAGGATTGGCAGCCACCGACACCCTACCTACAGAGCATTCTCGATTTCCAGAAGATGAGTCCCGATGTCAGCTGGTGGATGTACGTCTTCATTGGACGGCTTATCTACGAGGTGGGTGAACTTGATGAGTGGCAGGTCCTCCCATACCTGAAGGGAGCCGCGAGCACCGGCAAGAGCACCATTCTCACACGCGTGTGCAGGGAGATCTACGACGCACATGACGTTGGTGTGTTATCTAACAACATCGAGAAGAAGTTCGGGTTGTCCGCGCTTGACGAAAAACTCATCTTCATCGGACCGGAGATCAAATCGGACATCGCTCTAGAACAGGCAGAATTCCAGAGCGTGGTGTCTGGAGAGACCGTACAGGTCGCCGTGAAGTACTCGACCGCGCGCACCATCCAGTGGAAGGTGCCCGGGATTCTAGCTGGCAATGAGGTTCCAGGTTGGGTGGACAACTCCGGTAGCATCAATCGGCGCATCGTGCTCTTCGAATTCGACCACTGTGTGACCAGAGGAGACATGCTCCTGGGGCAGAAGCTCTCTCGGGAGATGGGGTGCATCCTAAGACGCGCCAACAGGTCGTACCTCAAGGCTGTCCGATTGTACGCGCGTGATAACGTTTGGCTCCACTTGCCTTCAGAATTCCACCGCGCCAAGGATGAGCTCAGTGAGAGCGTCAACTCGATGATATCCTTCCTCCGTAGCGGCAGACTCACCTTTGACCCCGAGCTGTACATGCCGTACGTGGACTTCATGGAGACGTACAAGGAATACTGCCGACAGACGGGACACCGCGCCATCGCCAAAGGAGACTTCAAGAACCACCTGAAATCGATGTCGTGCGTGATTATTAACAAGACCACGCTCAGGTACCCCAGAGGCGCAACCGGGACGTTCGTCGCCAACGCCAAGTTTGTGATGGGAGTGGACCTCTCGGTCTACTGCAAAAACAACAACGACGTCCAGGATACACCATCGCCACTTGAGTGAACTACAAAAAAAGTTCGGTGTACGATATATGTATGAATTGCTAACTCTAAAAAAACATAATGGCACCATCCTTAACATCCCATCAAGACATCGCCCTTTTGGGGTTGAAGATGTCGCAGCCAGCAGTAGTAGCCCTAGTAGGCTACATAGCACTGATCATCATTGTGTTGCTACCCTTTGATATGTACACCTACAATGTAAATGAGAAGAAGTACATCAGAGTCCCCTACAACTTTGCCTACAGACTGCTCATCGCCCTTCTCCTAATGCTTCCATTCTTCCTAGGCGTCTATTCGATCAACTGCATGATACACGGTCACTGCCACGCATGGTCGTGGATCGTGGCGATCCTGACCATCGTGTGGGCATTCACCATCGCGATAGTGACCATCTCCATGGGATCCTTCACGATCGACCAACTTGTTTGAACATCATTCATTCTCGCGTTCGGTCAGAAGCATAAAAAAAAAAAAATCCAGATACTTGTTGTGTAGACAACAAATAAACAAACATGGATGTTTTTTCGGGAATTGACCTGCTTTCCAACTCTAAACTCGATCAAACCAGTATGCACCCCCCGCCAGTGCATATCAGTTTGGTGCACAACTCGAACACAACCGATACCGCGTACAACGCACCCAGACCACCACAACAGTATCAGCCAACTATCGTATCCCGTACATCGTCCGTGTGCTCCATGTCCGTTCGAGATATCGGAGGAGATGCAGACAGTGTAGACGAACTGATCGACATGACACACACGAACACTAATAATAAGCCAGTCCCGATAAACACAGGTGGCTTTATGAACCACAATATTCCTAGGATCATCGGGGGGGGGCTCGCTGATAAAATCAGCAGCAGTGACGACGATTGTAGCATTATGTCGGAATCTGATGCGTCCTCATCTCGATCAAAAGCTTCGCGTATTAGGAGCCACGAACGAACACAGATGGGTAGCGGGCGGGGTCGTGCCAACTCTAATGATAGCGGAGGAGGAGGCTACAACAAACCTACGAGAGAGGATGAGACCAAAAAGAAGCAGCTCATTTACCGATTGGACCGTATGGAACAGAAAGGCGCACACCTTCCCCGGCGCTACACCATGAACGACCCGCTAGAGAATATCGAGGCAGAGTACGAGCGTCTGAAGCAGAACCGCGACATAGACGTGAGCGTTCGTTTCCAGAGGCGCATGCTCGTGGCCTGTGTCACCGGAATAGAATTTATGAACAACAAGTTCGACCCTTTCGACGTTAAGCTGAGCGGATGGTCTGATTCAATCAACGAGAACCTGGACGACTACGACGACGTGTTCGAGGAGCTCTTTTTGAAGTACCGTGGCAAGGCCAAGATGGCCCCGGAGATTAACCTGATGATGATGGTAGGAGGCAGCGGGCTCATGTTCCACTTGACAAACTCGATGTTCCGCTCTAGCAACATGCCCGATCTTGGGGATGTCATGAAGCGCAACCCTGACCTCATGCGACAGTTCACAAAGGCGACGCTCGACACCATGAACAACCCTAATGCTAGTCAAGGGAGTCACCGACCTCCTCCCCCACCACGTACGGGAGGCGGAGGAGGTATCATGGGAGCGATCGGATCCATGTTCGGACTAGGAGGGGGAGGAGGAGGAGGAGGAGACATCCGAATTAAGCCACATCATCCTCCCGCACCTCCCCAGAACTTCATGCGCGGACCCAAGAACGTGGACGAAATCCTGCGCGAGCTACAGAGCGATGTCTTCGAAAGCAAGAGTGATGTTGCTGTAAAAAGCGACGATGTAAGAAGTAATGATCGAGATCGACTCATCATTCCGCCTACAACAACCACATTCTCATTGTCTCCTGTGCATAGCATGGACATTGGCTCAATGGACGATCTTGTCAAAGAAACAATCAAGGCTCCCGCATCCAATGCAAAGAACGCAAAACAACCAAGACCAAGGCGACTGGGGGAAAGCGTGCCGCTGCAGGCACACGCACCGCATCGAACAAAAAGGCCATCGACATTTAATGGGAATAATTTTCAGGGCAAGGCCAGCCAGACCCGCCTCCACCTCCTGATGACCCCCAAGGCAACTGACTGGGTACTTGTGTGTCCACAAGCTCCGACGACGTATACGGTGTCTTTCCAAAGCATTATGCCCTATATCTCTCTTCATGCTTCCAAATATTTGTTCAATCGCATTAGCTCTGGGGTAGTGAGCTCTTGGACACGTTGTATATATTACAAACCTTCCTCAGACTCCTCAAAAAATATTTGTAGTGAACCACGGACCCTGTATCTGGTTTCAGGCGATATCATTCAAATTATACTGAGTGTCCCAAAATTATTTGAGAACAACTGTACAGTCTGGATGATTATAAGGTGTGTCCCACTTTATTTGAGAACTACTGTAACAAAAGGTGGCACAACAACCATTTATAAATTGTGTACATAAAAATAGATATGCCATCTTTTCACGTATTGTCCGATCTTCACCTCGAGCACTTTCCCGGGTTTCGCCTCGACCCTGCGAAAATCGAGGCGCCGCTCCTGGTTCTGGCCGGAGATGTGGGCAGTCCGTCTGACAGAGAGTACGTCGCATTCCTAGAGCACTGCTCTCAGCTATTCGAGGAGGTGTTCGTCGTGATGGGTAACCACGAGGCGTACGGCATGGGCACTCTCGAAGACGGTATTGCCGCCGTGACACTGCTGATCGACCGCGACCTTCCCGCCAACGTCCACTTTCTTAATCGTTCAGCGCACGATTTGCAAATCCAAAATACCAATAATACCAAAGTAAGAATTTTGGGAACCACGCTGTGGTCTCACGTCCCCGATATGGACGCAATACACGTGCAGTGCTGCTTGTCCGACTACCGCATGATTTCCGGCTTCACCGTGCCGAAGAACAACGCCGTCCACATCGAGGACGTTCGCTGGCTCGAGGGCGAAAATCTCTCGCGCGGAAACCGATGGCGTCGATCTTGTCGTCGTCACTCACCACGCGCCGAGCTTTCAAGGAACCAGTCACCCCAAGACGAGAGGGAGCTTGCTGAACAGCGCCTTCGCAACGGACCTGCACCATCTCCTCAAGAGGACCCCGGTGAAGCTGTGGGTGCACGGACACACGCACTACTCAAACGACCAGAAAATAGGTCAATGCAACCTTGTCTCCAACCAACGAGGCTATTTGAGCAATCCGGAAGAAGGACACAGATTCGATCCTTACAAGGTGTTTGAAACATAAACTAACAAACAAACTGCCGTGGATGAGCCGAGGATCCTGAACAGCTCCGATTTTCCTCCGGGAGGCTGGAACACCCATTACACTCTGTACAGATCTGTACACTCTGTACAGATTACATTACATTTTGGTTCGGTGAAATCATGTACTTCTTCAAAAAAACAATTGACGTTACAACCAAGAACACGGTAATAATCCTATAAATCGTTAATTCGCTGATGTATTCTTTTGCAACGATGTACGATCCAATCCCAATTCCAACCACAGATGCCAAAGTGACCACTATGGCCATCGGCCAATCGATGTGCTCCCAGTAATTGTACACCCCGATAATAGATTGAGGAAGCAACTGCATCACCATGCACGATGCTACGGCGGTTTTTATGTTCACGCCAGCGAAAGTTAGAAGGGTGATCGTTAGGATACCTGCACCAATGCCTGTGATACCCATCTCTAACCCTACAACAATTCCTGTCAGCGAATACAAAAGATACATATTGTGATGTGATCAGGTACAGTTGTTCAGATAATACATCCGGAGATAAAAATTTTGGGACCCGATAGTTATCACATCCTCCACATGCGCAAACAGTCCCGTCTCTGCATCTTCGAGGGTGGATTGCAGGGCATCATCTTCATCCCAGGAGTCCATCTCTAGGAGGGCGTCTCTCCACTTGTTGTCCCGAATAAGCTTGAACTCGGTGTGGTCGAATAAAAACCGCATCTCGTGCATCGAATTGGCGATGTCCTCCAGGTTTCCCACGGCCAGATCAATGAAGGCGCAGCACAAACGCGAATCCGTACGAAGATTGCACCCACGCTCTTTCAAGGCGCGCTCGAGAGTGAGCATGCGGTTGCTCGCCCCAATGATGGTCGCGGTAGCCCTCGCGACCCCCCCACCTCTCCCGGAATTCACGTAAGCGTCACGGGCCATGCTCGCCGCAAAATAAAATTCTGAAAACACGCGCGAGTCCACAATGGACAACTCCGCCAATGTACTCGACAACAATACCTCGCGATTCTCTCTTCGATCATTTGAAGATAGTGGGGATGTCTCCTGCTTCTCGAGCGCAACACGAGCCACGTCGCGGACACTGTAAAGAAGCTTGGGTGTCGCTGATTTGTACAAGAGTTTGCAACGCAGCGTCGAGAGGTCCCTCTCGGTTACGCGATACTCAGACTTGGCCTTCGACACACAGATGCGAGCGTAGCGCATAGCCCTCATATCGGAACGGAATTTGGCAGACAAGATGCACCCGCGAGGGGGTCGAGAGACATCTTCAGCCTCTTTCAACCTCCTCCACAATGCGGCTTTGACACCGGAAACCCTCAGGCCACGATCGCGACACGCCTTCTTGAGAACATTCACCTTGCTTGTCTCTGTAAGACCATCATCGGTAATACGCATCCTCTCGAACGCTGCATCGTTCACGAGGAGTCCATCGGGCTCCAACTTCTCTTGCAAAGCAAGACTAAGCTCGGCGAACGCTATGTTGCCCACCAACATGAGGCTCGCGGCGTCCTTTGAGACATCGCATAAGCGACGGTACTTAGCATCGCTCTTTGATATATGAGACGCGATGATGTAGAGGTGGCCTTCAGGGAGCAGTTCCATGTTTTGTTAACATGGAATCAAAACGTGTTCTATGTGTATAACGTGTTCAACTACACTTTATACAACAACTTAAGACTTGGACATGTGACATTTTTATCAAAATCGTAGACTGTATACCACAAAATGCCATTCACGTTCACAGCGACGTTTCCCTTGGTCGTCAAAGACGAGTTCAAGAAGGTTGAAACAGTTGCATCGTTTGCGCGTTTCAGACACCGGTCCCTGCGGAGCTCAAGGCCCACCTGACCGAGATGATTACATCGAACTACTTGGGTACCTGTTCATCAACGGGCTCCCGACAAGGTCTACTTTTAAGAAACGGAAAAGACCCAATACTGTCAAGGCCAATGTCGTCGGCAAGCCCCGTCAATGACACGTGGCCCATTCATTACAATGTGTAATAAAGTACCCACAAAGCAAGCAATGCTTGAAAATCATAATTTGTCAAAATTATTTGAAAACACTTGTGTATGAGTGCACGATGAGCGAAGCGCAGAGGAATGTTTTCATTAAGGTTTACTTCGACCTCCAGAAGTTCATTTTCAGCAACAAGATCATCGTCGCTGCCGCCGGATTCTCTATCGCCGTGGCTACCAACGACGCAGTAAAGAAACTGCTCAACTCCATTATCCTCCCATTGTTCGATTTCATAAACAATATTTCCTTGAGAAAAGCCCTCGGTGTGAAGATCATCTTGATCATATTCGGTATCCTGGGGACGTTGATCATGTGGATGCTCACTATACTGCTTTGCTTTGTCCTGCTTGAATACTTTTTGAACAAGTCTATATTCGGTATGGTCACGACGATATCCGAAGACCACAAGACAGAATTCGTCAAAGCCAAGGTGGAGGCCAAGAGAAACGATACCATTTCAAAGAAAGTAGAAAACATCAAAAATGAGGAAAATAAGGTTGACGAAATCCTTGAAATGTCAAAGAAATATGACAAACCGGTCGAAGATATTATACGACAAGAAATGCACGATGACCTCAGCAAGAAGACACAACAAAAACAAAAACAAGAAGAACAACGTAAACAGTCTCAATATTGGGATGATGGGTCGTACATGCTTGTGTAAAACCATCTATATAATGGGCGTTCCAGCCTAACGGCAGATTTTTTGAAATTTCTACTCAGAATTTTGAGCCTCCGGGACGACTCGCTAGCCTGAGATATCAGCACAGAGGAATCACAAATCCGCTCCAGACCATGTTTCGCAACCATTCAAAATCCGCCGGGAGGCAGAAAAGACCATTCTGTCCTGGTGGCGGCAACGATACAGCACTTCGCCTGGCGGCAACGATATGTAAAACTGGTTCATGTGGCACCATTAGGTTTGTTCAACGACATCGCATGTAAATATCGATACTAAATTCAAAAAATCAAAAAAATCATTGCAGAAGATAGAGTGTAAAGCCTGATTTTCCAATCTGGATTGTATCGCTTTGTTCATTCTCCCTGTGTTGTATCGTCGTGTGTTGTTTCTTTTTTTGTTTGTATCTTAGATGAAAAAATATGACTGTCATCATCGGTATGGTCATGTACTTTGCGCACCGCTTGTTACAGCTTCAGTACTACCGGTACTGTCGGAGCGACTTGATTCGGATCATTTTCTTCAATCAATCGCCTATTTGCATGCACGTGACGAGCATCCTCTCGATCGTGGAGACGGCTGGCAACCATGTCGTGAAGCATGTCATGGACAGCGTTCTCCATTGCGGGTTTGCCCAATCCACTGGTGATAACGCTGGGGCAACCTCTTCCTTCTTGGGCGCGCAACAACATTCGTACGGTGTTCCACAACAGAACACGCCGCTGAGCATTGGAATGCGTACAATAGCAAACATTGTGTGGAAGGCGTTGTTCCCATCTCGCTATGGTCACGTTGACCAGGTGACTTCTTAATCAGAACAATGTGGGCGATGCGCGTATGTCGTGACATGATGCGAGTCGCGGGTACTGGGAGAATCCGTCCCTCTCTAGATTATCGCCCATGGTGCGCACAAGTTTAAACACGTTGTTGTACAGCGTTGGATCCTTTTTCAACGCTTGTAGCAAGTATGTCGTCATAGCTCCTGAGTACTCCTTGCTCGTGCTACATATATCCATGGGTCCTGCAAGAGGGCATCTGCGGACGTCTGGTCGTCTCGACATCCGCTTATGGCGAGGATCCTTCGCCCTCTTCCATGTTCATTCTTGTTCTCCACAAGCGGCGCACTCCTCTCGTTGATCAAGTCTGTCCACGTGAACGGGAGGTCGGAGATGGTTCCTGAGTGACAGCAGTCGGCCACGAAAACGATACTCGTACGTGGATTGAAGTAGTATAGGACTTTTGCGATGTAGTCGTCTGGAATCAGGCGGAAATCGCTTGGGACGAGACACTCGTCGAATCCGTCGTGCTCGTTGTCTGAGAACCCGGCGATGTTTGTGCCGTGACCGGAGTAATGGATCCAGACGGTGTCAAGAGCCTCGTCGTAGGAGTCTATTGCAAGGTCGACTAGCGCGTCCAGTATGGCAGATGCGGTAGTCGCGGCTGCACCGATCCGGACGTCGCACTTGAACTTGTGTTGACGCATGAGGAACTCCGCCATGTTGTGCGCATCGTTCTCGCATCCTTGCAGGGATGCGGTCGTTCCTTTGTAGTTCAATCCAAACAGTAAAGCTCTTCGATTCATTGTGTTGTTTTGTGTGTCCGTGTTCGTACATTAACATGAGAACAAAATGAAATATACATGTGTCTTCACTCAAATCATCTTGTTGACAACACACATGTGTATGTTGGTGAGAATACAGTGTAAACACACATGTGTATGTTGTTGAGAATACAGTGTAAACACACATGTGTATGTTGTTGAGAATACATTGTAAAGAGAAACGAGGGAAAACCCATTGGTTCGCAAATTTGTCTAACAAATCTGGAAAGATAATGAAGAAGCCGGAACAATCCGTGATATCTTCGTCGGAGATCGAGACTATCGTGAGCATGCACGTTCCTCCTGGTGTTGTGCGCAAGAACGTACAAGATATGTCTGTGTTCGTTGCCGCATTCACACCCCGTTGGGTGAACCGCCACACTTGCTATGAGCGTCTAGAGTTTCTCGGAGATTCGGTGCTTAGTGCAGTTATCACGTCTTACTTGTACATTCGCTACCCCTCGGAGGACGAGGGGTTCCTGACGAGCGTCCGCTCCAAGTTGGTTAGCGGCGCGATGCTTTCGCGACTCGCGGCGAATCACACTCCATTCGGTGAATTCGTTCGTAGGATCGTGGCCAGGTTCAAACCGCCCTCTGAACACATTGCTGACAAAGAGACGACTACTGACAAGAAGGTCCTGGAGGACGTGTTCGAGGCATTTCTTGGCGCGATGTTTTTGGAGATGGGGTTCGACGTCGTGAGTGCGTGGCTCGTAGGCTTCATTGAGAAGTACGTGGATTTCGCAGAGGTTATCATCAACAAACGCAGCGCGAAGCACGACCTTAACACCTTTTACCGCCAGAAGTATGGTTACATTCCGACATTCCAGACCGTTTCTGAGAATAGCAACGCAACAACGCGCGTCACTACTACGACCATCCGGGACATCTACGGTGTCATCCTCGGTACGGGGTCTGGTAACAACAAAGTGGAAGCAGAGGCAGACGCTGCTGCAGCTGTGCTCTCAGCGTCGTGACCAATGGAGGGGTCAATAATGTTACAGTTTGTTCTCAAATAATTTTGGGACACTCTATCTGTATAATTTGAATTATCCCCTGAAACCAGATACATGTCGTGGTTCACTACAAATATTTTTTGAGGAGGAGTCTGAGGAACGCCCATTGTTTGTAATACAGTTGTTCTCAAATAATTTTGGGACACCTCCGCGAAAACGGCGGGACACTGTCGAAGACGACGTCTCACTCCAAGGCCCCCCCAAATACAGAACGAACGCGAGAATCATCATCGTGACACACGCCTCTCACAGACATCTCTGAGATCAAAAACGTAGTTGAGAGTTTTAGTTGGACCGCCAGCAATACACAGGCTTGTGAAGTAGCTAGTGAACCCGCCAACCCTTCGCCGCACCTGCCGTCATCATCCCACGGCAGGTGCGGAGGCGCATCTTTCAGAATGCATGTTTTCTATAACTCGAATTGCAGTTGGTGTGTAAAAACTGGACTCGCCTGTCGACAAGTGCACGGAGTACGTTATTGACTTCATTGAGTTGTCGCTGCAAGTTAATATTCATCTCCATAATCTCAAAACGTCCGTTTGAAAATTCAATGCGCAGCTGAATAATAGCAGCATTCAATCGCGCTTCGGTCACAACACCGGACATTCTGCAATTGGTTGTAGTAAACACAAAAAGAAATCTCTTTGCAAGGAGAATGAAGAGGTTATCGAAAATATGCCGAGTAATGTTATTTTTTTACAAATCAATTGACGGAAAAATAAAATCCTAAACGACTCGCTAGCTACAGATAATAGCTAGAGACATTTCAAAAAAATCTCCGGGAGGAAGGAACGTCCATTGAATCACAATTCCGCTCTAGACCATGTTCCGCAACCAGTCAAAATCCGCCGGGAGGCAGGAACACTCCTGAAATGTCCCCACCACACGATCAAATGAACACATGTTCTCAATGTTTTTAGCTCGGGACTTTACGAGCACATCATCAGATCTGGGCAGCACAACAAAATCAGTTCGTGTCTATGCACACATCTCTTCATCTTCGGTTGCACATAGAGCCATGGGGGGCTCAGTGGGCGTCAGGGACCTGCTAGCATGATACGTTGGCAGGGGCGGGAACTCTTCGTGCACAGGCTTCTGTTGTTCTACAACAGGACACACATAGAGTTGCTTTGAGAATCCACGCTTGCTCATCGTCATTTGCGGCTTGATGGAGATGAAGTCCATGATGGAGACTTCGGTGACCTTTGGTGGCGAGTAGGCCTCTATGACATTCTTGGAAACGCTGATGGGGATTGGCTGGGCATAAGGGAAAGTGGGGGCATCTACTTTCTTCTTCTTCATCATCTTCTTCTTCTGGTTGCGAGGCAGGTACCTGTGAGTGTTCTTGATGCGTCCTACACATGGCTCTTCATTGGGTAATACCCCCTTCCCGTTTCCTCTGGGGCATTGGAACCCTGAAAACTGCCCGGGGTTGTGCTTGATCCTGCGCAGATGGGTGTCGACGCAGCTCTGCGCGATAGAGAAAAAAACATGTCAGAACATACAGTCAACAAAGTGAAACCGCTTCGTGTGTACAGTCGACGGAATACTAAAATGAAACCGCCTCGTGTACGACACACCTTACGGTGTAGCAACCCACGGGGCAGTTTTCCTGTTCAAAATCGTTCGATGCTTGCAACAAGGGAATATTGCAGACGCGACGGTACATGACCTCGCTACGTATTATATATTTGCACCCCGAAATAACTTCTAGTCCGGCATGTGGTAGCATGTGGTAAAATACAAGTGCGAGACCCGGTTCTGGAGTGATGGTGATCTTTTCGTTCCATTCCCAGTTCGGAAGTATGACTGTCTCCCCCCCTTGCATATTATCGTTCAGGTACAACAAGATGGTGCAAAGCCCAGTCTCACATTCATCACGCGCATAACACGTGTCGGTGTGGATGGAAAATTCATCTCCCGGCTCATACTTTGAGAAACGGAAAAACGGGTTAATATGTGTTGGAAAATAACCACCACTACGTATGTTATTTGCAGGTCCAGAAAAGGAGAATGATGAGTATTCTTCCTCGTCATGAACCCTTGCGGGAATGACTGTGCTAATTTTATCCCACACTCGTTCTGCTAGTTCTTCGCTTGTTAATGTAACACGTTTCCTTTTGCCTGCAAACATATCTCCTCCTATGTATGGGCTTTGGAACCCTTTTTGTTCTGCCAGTTTTATCCATTCAGAGCATTCGTTTGGTTTTAAGACATCTCTGACCACAAATGCGTCAACATTTGGAAGCGATTCGGACGTTTAAGGACCATCCACTCATACACTTTATTTGGATGTTTCATTTAATTGTTCCGCCGACTGTAATAATGGCATTGCTAAGGCCCGGATGCAAATGTAATCATTCGTCTCGAACTTACCTTGTGGTATGTCAGTCGCCCACATCCATTGTATGTGCACGAGAGCTCAGAGACGTAATCGACGTTAGGGTCGATATCGACGTTGCAGTACACGCAATAGTGCACAGTGGACGTAGAGGTCATTGTTTGTTATTCGGTGTTCGAGAAAGTGGATGTGTACACAAGCGAGCCGATCTACAGTGAATGTGTATACAAGCGAGTCGATCTATATAGACGCAAACGTGTACCGCATGTACCGCATGAACCGCATGAACCGCATGTACCGCATTTACACCATGTGGTACGGGGGCTTCGCCACCTCTTTTGTCGATGTAAACCAACCAAGCGATCGAGCGATACTCAGAGGTTCTACAGTCGGCAGAACAGTAAAATGAAACATATATCAGATTGAAATAAATGTACGACATGGAGGACGTCGATGAGTTCCGAACATCTCAACGATGCAGCTGCTGTGAGACCCGCCTTTGCAACATGGTTGCACTCACTCATCGTAAGAAGCAAGACTTTATTACTGGTTGATGAGTATAAGGTGTGTCCCACTTTATTTGAGAACAACTGTAAAGTGTTTGTGTGACGTCGTAGTGTCGGAAAGAGATTGTAGTAAAATAAGGTAATCTGATTCTCGGCATGGCATCCGAAATGACCCAAGATATTCCTTGCATCCTTGTCGTAACAAGGGATCGTGTTGGCATCAACGGAATAGTCTTAGAGGAGCTAATCGAAAACGTCTTAGTCAAAAACGACTCCACGTGACAAACCATACAAGTCTTTACAAACGCGAACATCACAATGCGATTACTCTCTTCACAAGCTACTTCACTCATTCCTCCTCACAATACCCCCCAATACTCGTGTTTGACGCTTCAGAAGATCCAGGAAGATTAACCAACAACAACAACAAAGGACTGCTCGTCAAGATCTTGGAACGGGAGATGGTCGATACAGCGTCTCTTTTTCCCAATCTCAGAAAACACCAACTGGATGGCGACACGTGCACCAATCACCGTTTGCAGGTTCGAAAACGCGTGGTCATTCTTAATATCGAATGCGCGCCCATGCACGTCCAAAAAAGCATCCGAGTTCTCGTCGATAGATACATGGACCGCGTGCAGATCACATTCACCACATCCTCTCTATCAGGAGTGGACGCCGGTCTGCAGAGCAGAGCCATGGTACGTCCCAAGATGACCATTGCCGGCGGCATCAACATTTACAAATCCCGCAAACCATCCCCACAACAAGATACCGCGCGCAGTCTTGCTCGCAAACTCATCGCTTGCAGAACTCCAAAAGAGAGAGGAAAGGTATGGATAGAAGCTGCAATATCAACCATAGGAAGGTTGTCATCCGACACGGAAGAATCCGATGGGAGCAGCAGCACGAGTGCGGAGGTCATCGAGATGGTCGCGTACATAGAACACATGTGCGCCACCGTCCACAGACGAAACAGAACGGACGAACGCAAGGTCATCGAAGCAGGCGCAGCGCTCTTCGTCGAATACACAAATACACTCGTGCAAGGAAATTGAGTCGATAACAAACAAAAACAACTGTACGTAATCGAACTTGCAGATCGTTGCTTTTTGTCAATGGTGGGATTTTCGATGCGCATCTTGGTGGATGTTCTTGGAGGAGTTCACATCGCGATCCCAAGTATTCCCACAGTTTTTGACTGCTTTTGATACGAACGAAGGATTCGTTGAACGAAAATCATTCAGAGTGTCCCAACAATATTTTAGAACAAAATGGAATTGAATGGGGCCCCGCCAAGTGAAGAAGTGAACGAGGTCACGATGGACCAATTGAGAGCGAGCCAAGTGTCGTAGCGACCACATCGTCTTGCATTGCATCTCGAATTATTCTAGTCTTCTTCGCCTGACGCTCGAGAACATGCTCATCAACTGAGTCCTTCGCGACCAACCGCAACACGCGAACAGTACGCTCTTGTCCACGACGGAGAACCCGTCGAATCGCCTGGTATTCGGTCACAGGGTTCCACTGCGGACGCATCATGATCACGTTGTTGAAGGCATGCTGCATGTTCAAGCCACAATTCGCGCATTCTATCTGACATACTAGCATGTGCACGCGGGTAGTCTCACGATCCGTCCTGCACCGGTACAATGTCGAATCCCGCTCATCAATGGAGCACGCTCCGTCCAGGCGGCTCACGCAAACCTCATCCTCCCTAAATCGAGCCCCTATGAACGCCTCAAGCAAGTCCATCTCCATTATCCAGTTGCAAAAAACCACCACCCCGCTGCAGGAATCCTCGTTAGGCATCGATGCTGAAACATTCCTTGACGTTTCGAGGAGGCGCCTACACTCTCCAGCAACCGCATCGAACTTTGCGGAACTCGATGAAAATACCAAACCTTGCGAAGATGACGCAATGAGAGGGTGTGTGGCGGCCTGGCGTAGACGCAACACTCGCATAAACGCCATACTCGATGCGCACGCCGTCGCGACGATATCCAATTCCTTCGATGTAGACGCTGAATATTCCTCCTTCAGCTTATCGTAATGAGCGCGCGAAATGACATCCAACGTCACAAGTCGTACCTCTATGTCAGAATTGACATCTGCCAGAGCAACCACCGCATCTTCTTTTGCAGGTTGCTCCACCACCAGAGGGACAACGACATGGTGGTGCATGACGCGCGCGTCCCGGAGTATCGCAACGTCTTGTGCATGCACGCCCACGAAGCGAGCGAGACAAAGCACGTCTTTGTCCCGGTTGTGAACCGGAGTGGCCGTGACTGCCCAACGGATCGAACTCTGAGAGGCCACGTGCACACAGGCGCGATACAAAGCCGTGCCCTTGTTCCGCATGACGTGCGCCTCGTCCACCACGAATCGCCCCCATGTCACGTCACCAAACTTAAGATAGTGGTTCCGAAGCACACCGTGTGTGGTGATCACGACCTTGCGATCAGCAAGAAAGCTAGTCGGGTTCGATACGAAGAACCCGCCGTCTACAATGAGTGTGGGAAATACACCCGTAACCGCACGGACCGTAGGAGGCCACTCTGACAAGACCATCCTCGGCACTGCGATGAGGCATGGGAACATGTCCTTTCGAGAGCCATCAACTCGCACATCAATCGCGTCTTTCCGAAACCTGCATCCTCTGCAAGGATTCCACCGAGGACGCCAGGAAAACTAGAACGAGTAGCACAAGCCACATCTTCACTGTCCATCATCCATTCCAGTACTTGCTCCTGCTCAGGCGTCAATTGCGGCAACTCTGAACACATGAATAAAAACAGAGCATATTCGCCTATCCCCAACCAACATATTTACACTCGAATACGAAAAAATAAATCATTCAACCATGCAGCTACACACGACGGAACCACGGACCTTTATCTGGTTTCAGGGGATATCATTCAAATTATACTGAGTGTCTCAAAATTATTTTAGAACAACTGTATGATATCACAACAAGAAACGAACACTCACTCCATCCATCTCGATGGTGACAAACAACGGAGATTGAAATACGGGACGACGGACACGAAAGATGGAACTTCGATATTTTTTGTCTCTGATTGTATACACACACTCACTTACCGATGGATAAGAATACTTCAACAAGTACAAGGAAAAAATCAACAACAAAAAATCAACCGCGAACTCGAAGACATCTGGAACAACCAGGCCCTCCTCTGGAACAACCAGGCCCTCCTCTGGAACAGCAAGGCCCTCCTCTGGAACAGCAAGGACCTCCTCAGGAACAGCAAGGGCATCGTCATCAGCATCTACAACACGATCAACTTCTAGCACCGGTCATCTGCTCGGTTCGACCGCGCGACGGGATGTGTTTAAGAAATGCACAGAAAACAACTTGGACGATCGTAAGAAGTATGAGGTGAGCAATGTCAAATACGATGAAGCCAAGCTTTCACAATCCCAAATGAAGAGTATCATGAAATGGGCACTAGACAAGTGGAAAACAAATGAGAAAGTAGAGGTCAACTTAAAGACGCACAAAGGGATGAAGACTCTCGAGGAAGAACTCCTGTGCCGTTTCTTGCGACCATCCAAACTCATCAGGCTCATGTCCATGATGGACACGTCAATCTTCATTCGCGAGGTCACTGTGCCTATCAAACCAACTATTTCGGCTGAAGATATAGTCGGGCCCTTGGGAGATCACGCGTACACGCTAACTGAGAAGTTTGACCTACTGTACGTGTGGTACCACTCTAAAGACGATAAGCTCGTCATGTACGCGGTTGAACATGGATACAAGGGGGGTGAAGGAAAGGGGAAAATCGAACGAGCCATCAAGTTCCTAGAAGGTAATGGCTTCGTCAACCCCGACAAAAGCATCGTATGGAAGATGAAACACACGCCTGTCAAACCAGGGTCAGCTGCAGACAAACACCTCAAAAACCTTACATGACGCATTGCGATCGCTTAAGTGTGGCCGTACACAATGAGCTATGTTCTGTCGAGTGTAAAGTATCAACAATAACTTCTTCCACAAGATGATGCATCCAATGCGCATGCAAAGCAAGTGTAAATGATCTAAACGACCTATACATCCCATTCAATCCGACAATGGCATGCGAATCATTCTGTGCATTGTGCCACTTTCCGATGAAAGCGACACAAAAAAGCGTACAACTCGCATGCTGCCAAGCAGAATGTCACGATAAATGCATGAACGCGGCCATACAGACGCTGGACAAGTGCCCCAAGTGCGATGAACCCTTCTCATCAGCGGATGCGATGACGAGTGATGATGATCTGCCACACAGAGCCAATACCGATGGAAAAGACGATGATGCGCATGAAGCGGATCTTGTTCCTCAAGACGAAGACATACGTCGAGTATCGTCGGATACCCAAAACAGGAGTATATCAAACATCATTGCACGTGTGTCGGCAGCTATGAACGCGACCTCTTCCGTGGTGTCGGCAGCTATGAACGCGAAATCTCCCGTGGTGTCGGCAGCTATGAACGCGAAATCTTCCGTGGTGTCGGCAGCTATGAACGCGAAATCTTCCGTGGTGTCAGGCAGCGGTTCAACGTTTAGCGAGAGGATGAGAATACGGAAAGGGACAGATGAGCGATCCCATCCCGTCGATAATCGTTCAAAAATCAAGGACGACATTCATCACTACAAGGATGAAGAAACCTCTTCGATGAAGGGTGATAGTGGGCGAAAGGATGACATCACACAACTTCACCACCTCCATGAATTGATCGTGGTATGTTGCGCAATGTCATTGTTGCTGTGGTTATTTTTCTCGAACGGCATCTAAAAATCGTTCGCGTCTTCAAGGAATGCGTACCCCCTTGCCAACTCATGAGAACACGCCACCTTATTTCCCTGAGGAGGACGCTTCCCACGCTTGCTCACAGTAGCAGGGAAGATGCTGATCTGCGCACAGGAGCGAGATCCAACATACGTTGATCATACATATCCTTGTCGAAACGGAGACACTTGACATCATTCCAAACACCCTCGAGGGTATCGATCATGCAAGCGGAGAAATCAGTATCAGCATGCACCTTGACGGTGCTATGCTTTCGAACCTTCCACCATATGATATTCACACGGTACGAGTCGTCAAGTGAGGACGACTCAGCATCCACGAATACGCGAAGGTGATCGAGCAACGATCGGGGTGATGAATCAGATTTCCCACCACCCACAATATGATTGTCTCTGCCGAAACGGGGTGGATACACGTAGGACGGAGGCTCATTGCTACCATGCTTTATCTTCTCTACAAATACACCACGGAAAGCGGACTTCATAATGGACTCGTCACGCGAGATTTCTGCGAACTCAGCCTCTATCTCTTCCTCTGATTGAATGATGTCGAACTCGACCTCAAAGTAATCGCACTCGAGCAAACCGGACACCGCCAACTGACCCTGAATCTGGAGGTAGTACTGCATCGGTACGGTACCGTCGATCTTTCGACGCCATGGACACTTGATCTCGAGCATCACGCCATCCTCGGTCACGCCGTCAGGAGAGGCGCCTAGGAATGACTTCGATGCATGGCGGAGGAGACCGAACTCGTGCACGAGAACGTTCGTGTTCAAGGTACTATACAAGGAACATGCGACAGGCTCGAACATGATGCCCCACCGGAGAGGAGGAATAGAACAATCGAATGGTTTTAGCAGCACGTGCCCACACTTCTTCTCAAGAAAGTCGCGATGTGTACCAAATTTACCAAGACCCACAGCTTGACCAAAGTCACTCGCTGTTATCATCGTATCGCGAACTAAGTACCACGGAGGAGTACGTTGAGGAATACCGGGCGACTCAATCAAAGCACGCAGCGTCTGGCGCGCAACTTTGACATACCGAGTACGCTCTCTTATATCTGACTCATGGACATCACGCCCCATTGCGGCAGAAGCAATCAAATGCAAAGCAGCACCGCTGCCCTCACCACAACCCATCGCACGCATCAAGCGGTCGATACATGCCGATTTATCCTCCGAGCCACGGATGCAATGGGACGAGATGCTCTCAAGCACCTGATCCTCGGGAATGAGAGGGGGGATCGGAGCCATGTATATAAATTATCAGCAGAAAGGGTTTGAAGTACTTTTTTTTTATTGAATAACAATTCCGCTTTAAGCATACAGTTGTTCTAAATAATTTTGGGACACAGACGGTTGAACGGTTTACCAAAGAGGCGACTCGAAATTTTCGAGAACCTCTTCAACTTGCTACGTTGCCCAAAAGCAACGATCTGCAGTCTGGATGATTATAATGTGGGGTTTCGTTTTTGAACCGTTGTTTTTTTAGTACTTGATGCGGCAACCTTTCTAAATATGAAGTCTCGAGCACAGTTTAGAGCATCGTCATCTGTCATCGAGTACGCGCAAAGGTTACGAAACAACGAGGTAGTAGTGATGCAGTTGATGATAAAAGAAATGCTATATAGTCCGCACTCGCTGTCTCCGTACTGCTTCTGGATCGTGTTCCAATCTATGGGGACGTCTGTGCCGGCGACAAAACGCTTCATGAATTGCAAAATAGGAGCAGGTGGCTCTTTGCCAAGGGAATCATAGTAATACAACCCGTAGCGATGGGGCTTAGATCGGTCGATGCAACCGTACATGGCAGCCCAGTGAGAACCACCCATCCACGACGGGTCCATGTTTACAACAACACCAAAGTCGGTCTTGCCACCAGTTGTCTCTGAAAAAGTATTCGCATGAATATTGCAAAGCTCAGGAACCACGGAAATGCAACGCCTCTGCATATACGCGTCTTCCGGGGGCGGAAGGAGTCATCAACAACCGTGTCGTCGATTGCAGGATCCTGAAAGTTTAGAGGATGGACACCTAAAAAACGAAAGTGAGGATGATTGTCCTCGTACTGATCCAACACGTTCCAAATATCGAAGGTGTCCAGCAAATGATGAGGCTCTCCATCGCTCCACGTAGGACGAAATGCGGAAGAGAATGAACGAGGGATATGGGGTTTTTTCTGCAACCACTCAACTTCCTGACCGAGAGACGTGCCGAAATGTTTGTGCAACATGGCTGAAAATAAATACAGGTTGATTCCCGAAGAAGAACTTGTATCACCAATAGACACATTCAATCCGGAACGTTTGGCAATTGTTTCCAATTGTTTAGGGGAGAAACATGTATCCGTATTCGATACGTACTTTGAATGCGAAGGATGACAACGACTCATGGGTTGTGAGTTACTTACATTTGGTCTCAAATATTTTTGGTACACTGTAATGTGAATTATAGTCGGCGGAACAGTAAAATTAAACATATATCAGATGGAAATAAATGTACGACATCGCCGTTAGAAAATTGGCGTTGACTTGGGTGTGTTAAAAAAGAACATCAGTCGATCAACTCGGACCGGGACCGCTGCTCCGCTCTCACAATCGCAAGGCTGCAATGCATGGAACTGCTGGGTCTAGGGAGACTTCTTCCATTTACCCGGTGCAAGGCCGTTTTGTTCATGGGCTACAACAAACATGATGGTGTTACACCGCCCCCGAGTGGACGTACACTCAATGGGCGTTCCTGCCTCCCGGAGAATTTTTTGAAATTTATACTCAGAATTTAGAGTCTCCGGAACGACTCGCTAGCATGAGATATCAACACCGAGAAATCCCAATTCCGCTCCAGACCATGTTTCGCGAACAGTCAAAATCCGACGTGAGACAGGAACGCCCAATTACTCCCGAAAGCGTTTTTATTTTAGTCTTCCATCGATCACTTCAAACGCCGCAAGCTCTGTCGTTCGGTAACCTCTCTAGAAGAGTATATAGCAGTTACAATATCGTCTGCAAATTGAGCGTCATTCGGAAAAAACGAGGAAATGCGGTCCCTGATATTCGTCTTAGACACTTGAGGACGCACGTAGTTCGTTTTGTAACGAATGCGACCACTCTTTGTGTTCAGGTCCTCTATGTCGTGGTGATCCATGAAGCCAATAATACGCTGGGTCAATTTCTGCTTCTCCAGTCTACGGTCCCGAATCGCATGCTGCAAGGTCTTGATGCTATCATCAAGCTCAATCCATGTACACACATCGGACTTGAAATCATCTAACAAATAGGGACCCGCAGATACTTGAGACGAAGACGCATCAGCATCGCCTTTGGTATCTAAATTGCCTTCGGCATCTTCGCCCTCTGAATCTTCTCCTTCCTTTCCTTCGGCATCTCCTTCGGCATCTCCTTCGGCATCTCCTTCGCCCTCAGAATCTTCTCCTTCGGCATCACCTTCGCCCTCAGAATCTTCTCCTTCGGCATCTCCTTCGCCCTCAGAATCTTCTCCTTCGGCTTCTCCTTCGCCCTCAGAATCTTCTCCTTCGGCAGCCTCACTGTTTACGTTGTTGTACAGTTCACGTGTCGAGATCTTTGTCTCATCCGTATCTTCATCTCCTGAAACACGATGGTGTTGCATCAGTGTATATGTGTACAAACGTTACTCCTTTACAACAAGTTTTTTTTATGCAGTGTACACACAAATTGTGGGACACCTTACCGTACCCTTGAATGTCAGTTTGATATCCTTAACATCATCGTACTGCTTCAGGACCGACTTGTATGCCTCCCATTCACCAAGACAACATTATTTTTTCTTCTTCTGTGCAGGCCTCTGGGGCAACTATTGAACATGTTGAACAGGTTCACGAGCCAACTGTTGGGGCCGTGATCTAAAAAAGAACCACAATATTCTCGTTAACATCCTGCAATTTGTTGATTCAAAATATTATTGGTGTTCCACTGCCCCGTGGGTTGCTACACCGTAAGGTGTGCCGTACACGAGGCGGTTTCATTTTAGTATTCCGCCGACTGTAACTGTATGTTTCATTTTACTGTGCCGCTGATTGTAGACTCGTAATCTAAAGTGGTTCATTGATGAGGCTTCATAGCGAAGATTTCGGATGCTTGAGGAGTGAAGATTGCAAGATGTTGACGATAATATATCGTGGTTCAGAACATGCTCCACTGATTGAAGCCTGCCCACGATGAAACTTGTTTGTTATTCGTCAGTATGATGAGTCTGAAGAATGTGTACTTGCTGCCCAAGTTACTTACTGCGCGACGGTCGTATGCACTTATACCGTCAGACAACGAAGAGCTCAGCAGCGTCCAGTTGGTGCCTGTTGTCGAGCCCGCGACCACCCATGTCATGGGTCGAGATGCAGTGTACTGGATGTCGGGCCAAATGACGTACCCCTTGAGCAGGAATGGCGTCGGGAACCGAATTTGAATCCAATGGCCCATGTAAACTACTCCCGACACCGTAGTTTGAACAGACCCCAAGTAATTGCCGGTCGACGGGTCGTATGTAGCGGAGGAGGCGAACAATCCAGATGTATTCGTGTCGAACACGCGATACGGCTCGTACCCTACCCCGTACACGGATGACGCGCTAGCGATGTATTGACCGTTGCCATAGGGGTACCCCGAGAGGCTGGTGGTGTTTGACGTTAGGGGGGCGGGAGGGTACACATTGATTGCTCTTCTGGAGTCAATGTCGATAGTTGATGTAGTAGGGTCTACGTACTTGAAAACCGTGAAACTGTAAAATCTACCCGTGAACGTGTTCTCCGTGCCCGAGTTTGTTTTTCCTATTCTCATGGTGCCAGTAACGTTTCCAATCGTACTGTGCGCAGTCCCGTTGAAATTCGTCCCGTTCACATTCATCACCCCTGTGGACATGCATATCACAGTGTACCACGTGTTCAATACCAACGGCGTGATGTACCTAGAAGTTTGTTTGGATCCATCCCACACATGCATACCAGACGAGGTCACTCTCAATCTGCCCATGGGACCTTCCCAAACTGTATTACTGCCTGTACTTTGCGCGGTCAACATGAACGTGGCTTCCACCATCCACCCGGCGCTGAAATTTACAGTGAAGGCAGCCGACTCTCCGTAAGTGGGTGGTGAATTACTCACCAGTGAGCTACGATAGTCGTTTATGGTGATTTCGGGATCGGTGGTGATGGGTGCACTGAAGGTCATGTTCAGACTGTTACCGGACACATCAACTGCGGTTGACTGCACCCAGCCACTTTCCAAGTGGTCATATCTTAGTAAAATTTCGAGCTCTTCGATGTCAATGTACCCGGCACCGTTATTGTTACCGGTTGTATGCGATACGCTATTCGGTACTAGATAAGGAGACAAGCTGTGATAATAGCTGGACCCTCCTGATCCGCTTGAGAAACGCAATCCGTTGGCGCCTCCTCTCCAGCCTGACCCACCCCCACCCGCCCCAGCTGATGCAGACATGCTCCCACCACCTCCACCAAACCCCCCATGAGATAGGTTAGTTCCGGTGGCTCCGCACCCCCACAGACCGTCCAGGAACCTATTGTTGCTGACATTCTGTTGATTAATCGTGTTCTCCGCGTACCCAACGCCATTGTAGAAGTTTTTTGCCTTAAATGTACCAGGGCGATATGTTGAATTACCAACGACGGATACTACACCGGGTGTATCGAGCCCCAATGTACCGCCTTGCATGGTAGCGTGAGTGTACACCGGAGTACTATTTGCCCCTGCGCCCCCCCCACCTCCTCCCGCAACCATCAAAGGTGTAGCGGTACCGTCCTTTGCATCGAGCATTACCAGAAAGCTGCCTCCACCTCCAGCTCCTGATGACGCATTGACAGTTGCCAAGGCACTTGTGTGTCCACAAGCTCCGACGATGTATACGCTCGTATCGAAGTTGAACGAACATACGAGTTTTGCTCCATTGCCCGGCACCCTTCTTTTGTTTGACATTCCTCCAGCCGCACCAACCACCGTGAACCTGTACTTAGCGGGCCGCAACTGTACTTGCTGGTATCCTAGGAAGGTGTCTTTCCAAAGCGAGAAAAGGGTTGTGCTATTCTTCCAGGTTTGGCTGGCGGGATAATGCACTTTGAGCTGTCCAAAGATGGACCCGTCCTATCAACTTCAAGGGGTGAGCTAATATTAAGCGGGAAAAATGTCTTAGCAATTCCAACTCCTGCAGGGATGCTAGGAACATCAGGAGGACCAGGGTTGTTCAGATCAAATAACAATTTCTTCTTCATTCCTCTGTAATTCGAAATACGCATGTTGGATTTAGTGGTGGGGATAATCCTGTTATCCCCCGCATTATCTGCAGTCAAGTTATGACCCCCCCCTACACGAAAGTCGCTCAGTGCTATATTTTCTACCGGTGTGATTTCAAGCTCCAATGCCATATCATAGAATGATAACGGTCCTGTCTCTGGTACAGGCATTGTATGTATTACAGAATAACAAACATATAATCTGATGGGAAAAAAATACTCATAAATTAATGATATGCTGAAACCTGGACCGAGACGTTAACGCTGCTTTGAATTTTATGTACCCGTATATCCTCAACTTATGAATTCCTTACTACACATCCGGGGGTCCGGGACATGTAGTAAGAAAGACAATGAAGCTTAGGGGGGGGTCAACTCCCCATATCTGATGTCCTTTAAGAACAGGGGTTTTCTGTTCGAACGGCCTTCAGGAAGATGCCAGCTCCCCCCACAATGTCTCTGTCGCAGGTGAATTGACAGTTCTTGCAGGTGTATATCTCCACACTTGTTCAAACAGCCGCACATAGGGCATGTCTGACTTGTGTAATGCTCAAGCACATGCAAGAACACTGTCCCGTACTCTGCACACTTCTCCTTCAGCCGATTGAACAGCACAGAGTGGCTCAAAATCAGCATCTGACGGGCAGCCTTGGTTGTCGGTTGTAAAAATCGCCAGGAGGCAGGAACGCCCATTGTGTCCCAATATCAAATGTCCCTAGCTGTATGTGACTCTATCGAACTCTCTGACGTCCTTGAAAAACATAATATTTTTATTGTCATCACCACCATCAATCACATGAAACGACGCCGTGCCACGACGAATCGTTAGGGGCTCATCAGAAAAAAGAAGAATGTCTGCCAGCCAATACACGTCATCATCACGAACGTTACGTTTCGGAGTTCTAATGATTCCGTAAAATCATCGCAACCACGTCTTTTCGCGCAATAGGAACGTTCTCACGCGGACGCGAAGCAGTCGATCGAATGGATGACAAATGAAACAATAATTGCAAATTTGAGCGTATGGCCATAGAAACGTCACGCCGCAACACATCTCGCACCATGTCGCGGGAACGCAAAGCGAGCTCCCATGGGGACATGAAAACTCTGTCGTCAACGTGATGTTGGAATTCGTCAACGTAAACGAACAAACCACCGCCGCTCACAGACTTCGAATTAAGTAAAAAAGGTATCATCGAAGATTTCGGAGACAACATCTTAACTCGAAAGCCGTTGTTCCCATTACCTAAAAAGACCTCTGCAATCAAATGGATACGAAGGGGACTACTCTTCACATGACTGTTTTTAACAGGAGGATGTACGCCTTTCTGCAACTTAGCAAGAGATTGTCGAACCGCGGTCACAATAAGCGGGGGGGGTACATTAGAATTATCATCAAGAGGAATGAAATGCTCAAGTGAAGCACGCTGCTCCCCCCGAATACCCAAACGTTCCACAACTGAACGTCCGCCCACAAATTGTTCAAGTAGAATGCAAAACGAGCTCGCACGTTCGAGAGTGTGCAGAGAAGGCAAGTGGATTCGAGTTTCTGCGTTGCTTGTTGAGTTATCATTACTACTACTACGACGACGAGATACACAGCCGCCTCCTACGGATAAGGTGACCGTCAACCGACCCGTTATGGTGCCCATCAAATCGCGATCGCATCGACATCGGGGCGAGAGAGTGCGAGGTTGTTGTCCTCCTCCAACGCGACAAGGAACGTGAGAACGCTCCGAAAATGCAGAGCTCACGTATTAAGGCGGTCCAAGTTGCGTCCACAGCCTCGGAGTCGTACTCCTTAAGAAGCTGCGAACGAGATACCTTCCCCAACCAAGGAAGGAGAATACGGTCCAATCCGAATATGGTCGCGTACGACCCGGATCGCATATGCACAAGGAACGCTTCGAAGATAGAGGGGGATGACAGAGTATCACGCGCGTCTCCTCCACGCATGAACCGCGCGCACACATAACCATCCCCCATGGAAACGAAGATCCCGGGAGATTTAACCAACACATCGTGCACAGAAAGGAGAAATACCTGCACGTCGCCTGAAGTATACACATCAGCCAAAGCTCTAAGAAGACTCGTATCTAGAGGGGTACCAGAAGATCCAACACGAACAATTATAGAAGTGTGGTCCTCGTCGTCTTGTGAAGAAACAAGGACCGAATGCAAGGCACCTAGACGCCCATTGACAGGAAGAGGAACGACACCACTATGCATGACATACCGAGAAAATGATGTAATATTGCTACTACTAGGAGACGATACTGCAACATGTTTTTCGTCAGTCCTATTTTTAGTCTTACGGTTGTGCTACCAGTAATATTGTTGCTACTTGTCTTACCAGAACCTCCTCCTGCGTCCTTGGCTTCGCACTGGTCGACGCGTTTCCCAGGTTTGTTGAAGCAGCACGGTAGACACAACCCCGAAGGATGTTTGGATGGATCCAGAAACCCGACGTGCCGATGATTCTTGTTACTACTGGGTAGTTGTGGGTCGCCATTTTTTGACTTCCTGAAGTATTTGCTGTCGTACAAGATAGGTTCCTCTGCAGGTCCACCAGGACACCGACCCCCTGCGCTGACCAGTTGATCACGTGTCATGCTCACGCGACTCATCGGACACCACACAGTAGGGCAAATGTAAATGTTACGCTCAGATGTCTCCTTAGAGCTTCCATAAGCAATCGCACGGTCGCCGTATGAGTTTGAGGTAGGACGTCAAACTCCTCGCGCGTCACCACCAACAGGTTGACGTCTGTCCACATGAGGACACATCTTCGAGTACGTTGTGCCGGAAAATAGATTGGGGTCAGCGCGATACAGACTCTCCAACAAAAAACTCCGAGGAACACTACTATCACCGTTTTTGGTAACGTAATTAGATCTTCCGCTACGAGAACTTCCGGTATGCAAATTATTTTCTTGAGAAGCTTCTTGCGAGAGGGAGCCAAACAGCATATCTGCCTCCGAATTCAAGAAGTCGCCGTAACTATTATTTGCGACATTCAATAACTCGCCACCACCACCTACTTGTAACATAGATGCCGATAGTTCTGAAATACTACGCACCCTTCCAATGATACCGGCGATCCGCATCATTACATGCGGTCGCGCGTTCTCAAGCGTGATCGAGTACGAGAAGGCGCCACGAGACTGAACTTGGAGCATCGGCTCCAGGGTCAAGGCACTAACGACACTCGATGCATCACTACTACTACGATCAGCATCGATCGCCTCCTCGCACTGGTCCGGTGTCAAGTGATCGAAACGGGATCGAATGAGTCTAACAGCATCCGTCTTAGAAAGCTGACGCATGTTTGCAACTGCTTTAAAGAGGTTTCGGGTCCGTGTACCCGGAAACTCCACGTAAGAGAGCACTTGGGATTTTGAAGGAGTGATTGCGTCAAAGTTCAAGATGTCTTCACGAAGGTCGTTCACCAACTTCCCGTGTTCTCCACGGCGGTCCTCGACCGAAAATAACGTACCGAGAGTCACGTGCATCCCACTCAAGACTAGAATCACCAACGGAAACGAGTGGCGAACACGCACTGGGCAATCAATGCGATCGAGGCGTCGTTCGCTTCCCCGATGCACACCATGTTCACTAACCGGACCGCATCCGGAATTCTCGAAGCATCCGGGATTCGCTGGAATGATACATTGACGGAAAGGTCGTCGTCAAAGCTAACGATCGCCACTCCCCCACCAACGCTATCCAGTGACACGAATGCGCGCATGCGCAGTCCATGAGGGAGGGCGGCGCAGCCAACGAAAAACCTGGCGAAACATGGCAGGGTCCTCATAAACCGTAGAACGACGCACCTTTAATGAAACTGACCGGCCCAGATTGTCAACTACCCCATTCATCAACTGCACAGCATGCAAATCTTTGAGATCACCACTTCCACTCATTAACCGACCAAATATGGCAGGTATCGTGTCAGAGAAGAGACCTCGGATCGAAGGAAGCATTCGGTAGAAAGAAGGCGATGCTCGAGCAACCGCAACGACGCTCCTGACTTCGATGGATACTACCTCAACAAGTGGATTGGAAGGGTTGGGGGCGATGATGACACCAGGTCCGACACTACTACTAGTAGTAGTAGTACTAGTAGTACCAACACGAGATGGTGTTAATGGAAAGTATTTGAGAACAAACCCTCTAGATGGCGACGACTTGTGCTTGCTCTTACCCAGCACGTCCTCTATTGTGGCGAAGTTCACAACCATGAGTCTCGAGGATTTATCGATGCCCCATGTAAGCAAGTCACCGATTGTCTCGAACTCGAAGGGCGACTCAGCTACATTCAATCGCGAAGAGAGGAGGACCATGCGTCCGGGTCCTCATCCCCCCTCTCCACAAGAGGTAATTGCGGTTCAAATGGGTTCACGCTCCAAGCGTTTAGGAGAACATCTGAAGAGGTTGTCTGCTGGACGTAGCGCACTCCCATTGCGCCGGTAAGCAACCGACCCTTCGGATGCGAAGAAACGCATAGCGCAGAAGTGAAATGCTGAAGAGACACATGGTCCGAAACCACTATCGCATTCTTGTCGTTGGCCCCAACAACAACGTCCAATGCGCGGAGCGCCTTATCGGACAAGGGCTGCTCATGCATAGCCAACAACATTTTGTATTACGCGCTCTCGCGAAACGCGGCCATTTAAGACATCTCCAAAGCGAGGGTCCGAGTTCGCGCGAACGTTGGCCATGATGTGCCGAGACCACGTGGTCAAGATATGGATTGTCCAGGTACGCTCGAAGTGTAGCGTCCCCTCCTCCGCGTACGGTGCTAGTAGTGCTAGAAACTTCTTCGTTAGGCGAATAAGAAACCCAGAAACATACGCCCTCATTCGTGCGGCATGTCCTGACCGGACGAGTGCGCCACGCAGAGCGCGAACGGAAAGCCTATGGCAATCAAAGCCTGGAGGCAGCCCGATACTAACCGGTGTAGACGACGAAACGGATGTCCATTTCCGCAATACGAACGGGGAAGAAGAAGAAGATGCAGGAGAGGATGAAGAGGACTTATTTTTCTTATTTTCATTGACAAGTGTGAGGACAGACAATCAATAAAATGAACTACTGTTTTTTTATACGGTTTCCCACAGTTCCCCACTGGGCCATGTTCGCATCGTGTAAAAGAATTTTCAAAGAGGACGTTTCTGTGACAAAAAACGACATTATTGACCGTTGTAACATTGTTTGTATCGAAGCAGGATTTTACGCTGGCGCAGCAGTTCTCAAATAAACTAAACCCTAAACCGGCAGATTCAAAAAAATGACGGTAGCAATAATTCATGCCATAATCTACTTGTAGATTGCGGTTGCATCGGCGATGAGTAAGCGCTCTCGAGACTCTTTAACAGTCCTGGGTCGCGCGCTCTTCTGTCGGGGATCCTTAGCTTCTCGTGGGAGGCGTCGGGGATCCTTTGATGCATGACATTCTTCAGCAGGAATTGGTGCTTCTTTAGCAGGGCGTTGTGCTCTGCCTTGACATTCTTCAGTTCGGCGTATTGGGTGAGGATCTGGTTGTTGAAACGCAAGCTTAAGCGTGTTGATCTCGTCGACGAGCATGTCCATGTCGTTCTCGACGTGGGGTACCGTCAAGCGAACGTTGTGGATGATGTAGTCCACGTTCTCGCCGATCATGTTTGTGAAAACCTGGTTGCGGTGATCGTCGCACGCGTATATGTGGCACTTATCAAGTGGTAAGATCTTCGTCGCAGGGGAGGAGCTCTTGCTGTGGTTGGTGCACGGCGCGTTTAGTCCACCGGCGCATCGCGTGGCAACTTCCTCGACGACCGCGTAGTGCACATTGCACGCGTTAAAGCAACTGTTCCCCGACACTATCGTGGTGGGGTTGCAGCTTAATACGGTGTTGTGGCACCTACCGCAGACGATCGAGCCGTGGCAGCGAGTTTCGGTGGTAATCTGTGAGGACATTGTGAGATCTGAATGAATGAATGAATGAAGATTCGTTGTGAGTACAGGGAACTCAATCGGTTTCAATTTTTTTCTGAGGGTCTGGATGATTATAAGGTGTGTCCCACTTTATTTGAGAACAACTGTAATGACCAATTGTACAACAGGATACAATGGTACAAAAATGAGCAAGAGGTACGTTGTAATTGGGCTCAGCCCATGTACTTTGTCGTACAACAACGAATAATTATCAATCTTCGTTGCATCCTCGTCAACGTCGTCTATTCTCAGCAACGCACAGAGACACGCGGTTCGTAGTCGCATTCAAAGAAGAAGAAGTGCGTATCGCGGAACACGTCGCGTCATTGTTGGATGCAGGGGAGATGCATCAAAATGTCGCTTATGTCAACAACAGGAACAAGACCCTCTTCATTAAAAGAGGGGTATCCTCCTGGCCACCGCAAAGAAGACAGAAGATCCCGCCACATCAAGAACACCAATACTTGAGCATATATCGCGAACCGAATTCGATGACATGCCACACACACGCCATGCTTGGTACAATATGTGTCAGTCACGTGTTGGACGAGGACGACGACGTAATCTTCCTCTCATGCAGTGTGCGGAAACCCAACTTGAATAATTTTGAACGGTGTGTACATCACCTGTCACGCGAGTTCGGCGGCAGCAACATCTTTGGAGGAGAGGAGGATGTCTGAATATTACACTCATGACGGTGGTGCACCTCCAAGTAAACAACGGTCTTGGACAATTACTAATCCATGGTTAAATGTTATCGTCCCATGTTTTGTTGTCTTAAAAGACCCCGTAGTATACCAAGAAACAACACAATCACAGAATGGACCGTATCGCGTGCTTGCTAGATCGAACGACGCCACTTAGAGAAATATACAACAAGCACTCCCACCCCATGATAACTTTATGAAGGGCCGTGCACAAAGGTGTTTTGAGGAGTTCGAAAAAGAAAGAATCAAATCAAGACTGGAACAGAACAAGAAATCGTTGATACGATCGCAAGACTTTCGTATTCTGCTGAAAACATTAAAGATCTGGAACCAACTAAGACATTATCATTGTGCGCGAAACAACTTGCATGGGAAGAAGTAATCAAAGCCATCCTTACACTCAGTCCTCATGAATAAGTTACACTCAGTTGTGCACAACAATCGACCGTCTGTCCAAGTTGTACATAGAGAATTGGAATTGATTCAATATACGTAACATTATTGACCGGTCTGAGTGTAACCAAGCAGCAGAAGATTTTGCTGCATGAACTCACAATCACCAAGGACAGCTGCCAGTCAATGCGCCTGGGGGTCACTGCTCAGCAACTACCATCTGAAGCAGAACGATTCATATGAGATACTGGTAACCAGCCTAATGAAGATGCACTTGCAAGCAGGGCACGATGATGTTTCTGAGCTGCCACGGTCCCATCACAAAATTGAGCATGTGCCAGATGTCTTTCCAAAGGGTGTGGAGTGGGATGGTGTATTGTATGCAGAGCCAAAAAACCATCTTTACCTGATTGAAGCGAAGAGCAGCGTGGAGAACAGCCACATCGCTGGCATGCAAGCCCGCATGAAACGGACTGCAGATTCATTGATCTCTGCTGCAACAGGCAGTCTGCCAGTTGAAAGGTAACAACTCAGCAACGACAGTTGTGCGCCGCATGGGCTACCTATTCTGGCGTACGGAGATATTTGGTGTTGTTGGTGCCCCTGGTTTCACTGAAATCATGCATGTGACTGCGGAAGCTCAAGGCATTATAACAGTCTACCCCAAAGGTGGATGGTACGCAATTCAACCACCAAAACAGTTGTGGTCCTGTGTCAATTCTGAAACCCAGGAGCACAGCAGCCATCAGCAGAAACAGTTAAAGTAACGAAGGAGCAGCTGGATGAAGCACAAGAATTGGAGTTTGAGAGGGAGCATGTTGTTGTAGAGTGACATAAGCTGCTGCAGTTTGTCGTTGGTTGTACACGCTGCTTGACCTAAACATGGTTATGGAGCGGATTTTGATTCCTCTCTTTCTCAAGCTTCGTTAGCAGCATCAAAAGCAACCCATGATCATGCAAAAATGAACATTGTAAACCGTGAATTATTGGTGTAAACATGTGCAATGTATGAAGTTCAACAACCGTTCCAGTAAATGTTGCACCAACCCCCGACATACCGAAAGCTTTTCGCAACGCGACCATGTGCTCCTGCGCCCCGGTATGTACGTAGGCTCTGTGGAGCAAACGACCGACGCAAAACAGCGCATCGTCGTTCACACCACGATCAAGACGACGACACCAACATGCGTTGATGAAAACAAGGAAGACGAAGATGATGATGCGTCAAGCACCATCAGCGACTCGTCGAAAGCGGTATCAACAAGAACCAAGGCTTCCGTCACCGCAGATGCTGCTAATGTGCGCATTGAGATGGCGCACGACTCGACTGTGCACATACCGGCATTGTTCAAAATCTTCGACGAGATACTCGTGAACGCACTTGATCAGGTGCAAGAGAACGATGCAGTCCGCCGCATCGATATTAGTGTCGACCGCGCACGGGCGTCATCGGAGTGCGTAACGATGGAGTAGGGCTGCCTGTGGAGATGCACCCGGAACACGAGTGCTACACCCCAGAACTTATCTTCGGACACATGCTCACGTCAGCCAACTACGACGATGACATGGAGAGGACCATTGCGGACAGAATGGCATCGGAGCCAAGGCTTTGCAACATCTTCTCGGAATGGTTCGAAGTAGAGACGCTAGACGCCACACGCCGCCTCAAGTACACCCAGCGGTTCGAGGAGAACATGTCGCGCACGCTGCCACCCACAATCTCCCCAGTGCCAGCCAGGACGAGGGAATCCCAAGCAATTCGTCAGGTGCGCTTCCTCCCGACTACAAACGCTTCGGAGGGCTTCAGTCTCTTCCTGAGGATATCCTCAAGGTTCATGGAGAGGCGCGCGTACGACATTGCAGCGCTCACGCCCACTCGCGTGACCGTCACATTTAACGACCATATCTTGCCCATCCGGTCGTTCGAGCAGTACGCCAACATACACGGTAACACGGAATCCGAACTCGTCTTCGAAAACCTGAAGATGTTCGAGGGACTCGAATGGGAGGTGGGGGCGAAGCTATCGGACACCGGGTTCCAACAAGTCTCGTTCGTTAACGGACTGAACACCGTACGCGGAGGCAAGCACGTAGAATACATACTACAAAACATATGCAAACGCGTTGTTGAGTACGTCAGCAACACTAGCACCAAGATCGGACGCTCGCTCAAACAGTCGGTCGTCAAACCGCAGTTCGTCAGAGAGAGCTATTCCTCTTCGTTAGGGCGACCATCCCCAACCGACGTTCGACTCGCAGGCCAAAAGAACTCCTCACTACACCGGCGACACGTTTCGGAGGGACGAACAAGAAATCATCATCCATAGGCATCTCGAACGTTTCATCGGGGCGCCTCTGCAACTAGACGGATTCGTGAGCGAGTAAGCGCACTAAGCGGCGTGGCCACAGAACGCGACACCCGCAAGACAGACGGCGCGAAGCGAAGCGTTGTCTATGGGGTCAAAAAGCTAGACGACGCCGAGTGGGCGGGAACGGCAAAGAGCGAGCAGTGCACGCTCATCCTCACGGAGGGGGATAGCGCCAAGGCAATGCAGTCGCTGGCCTCGCCGTCGTAGGAAGACAACTCTATGGCGTCTACCCTCTACGCGGAAAGGTCATGAACGTGTGCGACGCTCCCTCAGAGAGAATATCCGCCCAACGAGGAGATCAGCAACATCAAGAAGATCATGGGTCTCCAAAGCGGACGCGTGTACGACTCGGTCAAGGATCTAAGATACGGACGCATCATGGTCATGACCGATCAGGATGTCGACGGCTCGCACATCAAAGGGCTCGTCTTCAACCTCTTCCACCAGCTCTGGCCATCGCTCCTCGCAATAGATGGTTTCATGACATCCATGTCACACCAATCGTGAAGGTCAAGCAACATTCTAGTAAGCAGAAGCAAAATGTCGTAAGCTTTTACAATATCTCGGACTTTGAGCGATGGCAAGAAGAGAAGAAGTCCGACTCCTCCAGAAAGTCTGTGGACTGCAAAGTACTACAAGGGGCTGGGGACATCGACATCAGAGGAGGCGAGAGAGTATTTCCGAGAACTGCGTACTGTAACCTACCACATCGCAGACGAGAGAACGTGTCCGACGCACTATCCAGATCGTTTGACAAGCGTCGCGCAAACGATCGGAAGGCGTGGCTACAATCCATACGACACCAACGACACGCTGGACTACCAAGCATCGCAGCAGATGAGGGTGTGCTACGGAGACTTCATTTCGACAAGGATCTGAAACACTTTCGAATTACGACG
The DNA here is from genome assembly GCA_022414725.1 of Microglena sp. YARC. Classification (NCBI taxonomy): domain Eukaryota; kingdom Viridiplantae; phylum Chlorophyta; class Chlorophyceae; order Chlamydomonadales; family Chlamydomonadaceae; genus Microglena; species Microglena sp. YARC. The sequence goes on along the minus strand of JAJSRW010002192.1, from coordinate 4,222 downwards.
TCTCAGTCTGTACCATCCGTCGTGGACGGTCTTAAGGTGTCCCAGCGCAAAGCTCTCTTCGGCTGCTTCAAGCGATGCGGTCCTCGAACGACAACTACCGGAAGCGCGAGTCGCTCAGCTTGCGGGCTTACGTTCGGAGCACTGCCCTCTTCCACCACGGCGAGGCGTCCATGCAGCACCATCATCGCCATGGCCCAAAACTTCGTGGGTGCCGGAAACAACCTGAACCTGCTGCAGCCCATCGGACAGTTCGGGAGCCGCCTCGGAGGTGGGTCGGACCACGCTTCACCTCGATACATCCACACGTGTCTAGAGCCCGTGACGCGCGCCCTCTTCCCCAGGGAGGACGACCGCGTCCTAGAGTACCTCACGGACGACGGGACGAGCGTGGAGCCCGGTTCTACGCCCCGATCATACCGCGGTGCTCGCTAATGAGCCGACGGCATCGGAACCGGCTACAGCACACACATCCCATGTTTCGATCCAGAGACCTCAGTGATCGCGAGATCCGGAACGCATCTGCGGAACCAGAACGCATCACGAAGCTGAAACCATGTACAAGGGCTTCCGTGGCGAATGTGGGGGCATTCGCGTGAACGGCCGTGAGTCATCAACGGCAGCGTGTGAAGTAGGCGCGACCAAGCGCGCGAATCACCGAGCTACCGGTAGCGTAGATCGACGACTTCAAGGAGACGCTCGAGAACTTCGTCGGGATAACGCCAAGGGTGTCAAAGGGGTTCTCGAACGAGAGCACGGAGGATAATGTAAGCTTCACAATCCGTTCTCGAACTCCGCCACGGCATCCTCTTGGCTCCAGGTGAATACTACTCAAGACTCCGAAGACACGATGACGACATAGATACGGAGACACCGTGAATGGTCTCACGCGTCTGGAGATAGAGCTCAAGATGTACGTCTCCAACCTCTGTGGCATGACCAACATGCACCTCTTCGATGCCAGCGGTCGCATCCGCAAGTTTACTCCAGTCCAGAGGAGATCCTAGACGAGTTCCTCGAGCAGCGCGATGAAGGTCTACGTGCAGCGCAAGCATGGCTCATGAGCGCGAGCTGGCGGAGACCTGCGCGTGTTAGAGCAGAAGGTGCGCTTCGTGGAGCTAGTGGTCACAGGCGAACTGACGTGTTCAAGGAGGTGGTCGACGACGACAACGACAACGATGACGACGAGTGAAGATGACGATGACGATGACTCATCAGGTCTTGACTCGACTCGTCAATGCAACAAGGCCCATATCACCAGATGCTACAGAGAGGAAGCGTGTACACGCACTCGAGAGGCACGACTGGAGTGTGTGTGAAAGGGTCGTTCAGGTACCTGCTGTCGATGCCCGTTATCGTGCCTGACTCGGAGCTAAGATGCGCTGGAGCGCGAACGTGACGCGAGGCGCACCGAGTGAGGCGGTGCGCGTCACGGATGAGAAGGACATGTACATACGGACGCTAGAGCGACTCGAAGAATTTCTGATCAAGTAAAAATGAGGATGGTGTGAGCACAATGGTAGAAATTAATTGGTAGAAATACATAAAATGACCTGTAATTATTTATCAGTAAACATGGCCAGTGATATCTTTTAGTGTACAAATTCTTAGCAATTATTTTGCTTTCCGTAATCGTCGCTGTATCCATGACCCCCAGATAAGGGAGGGTCTCACACAAACAACATCTTCCAAACAACCATTCCAACCAACCATTCCAAAAGATCCCAACAAACCATTCAACGCAATCAATAGAAAAGGTACGTGAAATCCAGCGCATGAACAACGCATCGGCCTACAACGTCGCAGACAATCGCATTTACGGGTTGGAAACATTGAATATAACAAGTTGATACCAAAATATCTCTGTAAAAGGGAATGATTAGTTTCAGACGCCTAAGAAAACAATACGGATAATTACACACTGCGTAAAGTAATCCACATGGCGCGTCGATAAGAGTTCTCTGCCGCCTAACGATTAACGACGACTCAGATGAGTCTTTGAGATTTGGGGCGACTATCGTGCGCAAACGGGGGATGGTGGAGAGAAGTGCCGTCGCTCACAAGTTCACATGCGGATGGCAATGCATGGCACAAGGGTGGTATGACGGCAGACGTAACCAATGTAAATCGTATTCAAGCTTGGGAAATAAGTGGAGTTAAGTGGTTTTGTGGTGACAAGGATTGGGAACGACGACTGTTGAGACTATTTAATAAAAGATGGGACTGGGTACTACGGTGTTTGGCTGCCGGGCGATTGTGGTCTGGATGGGCTACGACCCTCCAACGGGCCCACGACCCTCAACGGGCCACCGTACACTAAAGACATCACCGCCTCTGGAAATTTGAATGTAAATGTGGCAATTGCCAATGTCTGCATGAATAGACAGGGCATGCATTACCCAAAGGACATTCACACTTTCAAGGCCGCGAAGGATCAATCTCACAACTACAACATGACTTAACCGCGACGAATCTCTTGCTAAAAACAACGAAGGTCTCCGCACGATAGTGAGGACTACCAGCTAAACTGCAGAGGAATTATGGTCCCAGCGACGACTCCCCTGTAGCTCAACACAACATGAACTTGTCCGATGAATGAAATCATGCTCAACTACAGAGAATTGTCAGATAAAGATCAGGCAGCATTTTCACAAGCAACAGGCACAAGCACAGGCACAGCCACACCCTGCATTGGCACAGCAAAGGCACAAGCACAAGCACAGCACACACTGGACATGCACAGGACAGCACAAGCACAGCACAGCACAAGCGCAAGCAAGGCACAAGCTATAGAAAAGTAGCATGACGGGCACAAGCACACAGACACACACACTAACACAGCAATTGCACAGCATCAGCATCAGGCAAGGTGAACTCGATCTGGCTGAAATGCAGAATCTACTGAGCCGCGTTGCACAGGACAGCACAGAGCACAGCGCAATGTACAACAATTCAGGAGCACACCTTAGGCATCGACAGGAGCAGCAGAGTGTCCGAGCATCCGGCACCCAATGTGCGCCAATCAGGCACGGCACAGCACTAGCGAAAATTCACGACGTCATGCGCAATCAGCTTCTGCAAGTCAAGATACTTTATTTTCCCAATATAAACTGTCTAAGATTCGAAGTATCTACCATTCATATTTATACACCAGCGATCCTCGGTTTTGCGAATTTTTGCGGTCAAACACTTTTTGTTGCGACATTACATACTACTCTCTCTTCATATATTACAGCAAATGTTTGATATCGCATGGTGTTCTCCAACCAATTCAACGTAATCCATTATACAAGTTTAACTAACCTGCGTCGAAATCACATATGTAATAGCGAATAAGTTCATAGATATAAGTTAGTATCAAGAACTGCAATCCAGAAATTTCGATACTATGAAATTCCACAGCATCACTTAATTGACGAAGTTCCACGGATTCTTTTCTGGACACACTTTATAACGGGGATTGCATAAAGTCCCAGGTGCGATCTTTGCGTTACTAATCCAAAGGGTGCTTAAAATTAACCAGCATATCTTTCGTTTACCCGTCGATAAAATAGCTATTGCAGACATCCAGCACCAAGGAATCAAAAATCCGCTCATCCATGTTTCGCAACCAAAGGCGTTCTGCCTCCCGGCGATTTTTACTGGTTGCAAAACATGTATGGAGCGGATTTGTATTTCCTTGGTGCTATGTCTCAAGCTAAGCACAGAGCCTCTTGTGTGAGTGCGTGCGAGAGTGCGCTGATGTGTGTGAAAAAATCGGCGCGAGTGATGATCCCGAGGATACGCGTCCACTCAAACCACTCTAACAGCAGCCTCCGCAGAACTCTTACCAATGAAGTAAAAGTTAATTGGACCATGACAAGTGATTGCTTTGCCATTCGAGAGATACCGACGCAGCCTATAGGAGCAAAACTCCATTACACTACGTAGATACGGCCTAGAGGGCGATCACTCTATCATCCGAGACGCAATTTACTTATCCAAGTAAATCAACGGAACACGTGTGTAAGGTGTGCGAGAAACAATGCGTCTTGCGAGTACAAACGTTGAAAATCGCCGGTTAAGTGGAATACATAAAATGACATGTCCACTGCTATTATTATCAAGTGAACATGGCGCTATGATGATCTTTTAGTGTACAATTCTTAGCAATTTATTTTGCCTTTCCCAATCGCCTAACAGATCGCTGCCGAATTCATCTCTTCCCATATGCGTATCTCTCTCT